>FLRD01000195.1:0-19052 GCA_900088485.1 Plasmodium ovale wallikeri
ATTTCATCTAGAATTATTTTAGGTAAAAATACATATTCATATTTCTTTCTTTTGTAGATTAAATAACAAAGGAGCACAATATATATATACAACGACTGTAAATTATAGTAATGCATATTTTCTTACTATGTCATGATTTTTAATTTACAATTCAGTAGAGTTAATTTTTTTAAATAATTAATTTCTGTTAATTAAAAATAAGAATTCTATGAATAAATCATTAAAATATTATCCATAAAAAAAAAAAAATATATATATAATATGATAAATATTAATGTAGTTTAATATTATATGCATAATAAAACATGAAGATTATAATTTTTGTTCCTATTACAAAAGAAGTTTAGTGTTTTCATTATAAATGCATATTCAGTATATCGTTATATTTATATAATTATTTTTAATAAATTATAAAAATTAAATGGGAAAGTATGAAATTCTGTATTCTTATACAAAATATTCTTTTGAATTTTAATATGACAATGTACCTTTAATGAAATTTAAATGTCTTATTGCACTGACATGTATATATATATATTAGTAGAATTATTAGAATTCTTGCTTTAAACTTCCAAAAAAAAGGAATAAAGAATATTCCTGAATTTCTTTTTTCTGTTCATTTCTACAAAGATATATTATATAATAACGTTAGTACATATAATTATTTGAAGAATTTCAATTCATTCGAATGAAATTATTTAATAAACTCTAATTTTCCTAAACCTGTTAAACATTAAGGTGAATATAAAAATGTGTTAAAGAATAATTTTTATGATAAATATTTAAGATTTTTTAAATATATAGTTTATAAAGAAAAAAATGTATATTTATAGAAATGTTTCAATAATGATAAGAATTATGGAGGGTACATTTTTATTATTGTAAAATATTATATGAACAATTCATATATTCTAAGAGAACAACTGATAATAAAGGTGGGTTATTTTAAAACCGTGATAGGTATAAAAAAGGTGTTGTGTGTGCTTTCTTTGATTATCAATACATTAAGATGAATGTACGGAATAATATCTGAAGATGACATATTGTTAGCTTTTAATAAGCGAATTTTCTATTTTTTTAGGAAATATTATATTTATATTCGCTATTTGTGATAGTAATATTTGAAAGGTAAATTTTCAATAATTCATAATATGTATTGGAAGAAGTAAAAAACTAAATTACAAAAGAAGTGTTAGAAAATTATTCAGGATGTATAAATAGAAACTGTCAAAGAAGTAGACACTGTATGGATGATTAAGCGAACCGAAATATATTATACTGAATAATGCGGAATATGAACTTCACTTTTTTAAGAATTGTGTCCATTTGATAAATAAATATATAAAAATATGTATTATAGTTATATATAAACAAAAAGAAGCATTATATTAAAAAAAAAATAAATTATTTTCTCACAAAAATAAAAATAAAGAAGTTATATTCTATTATAGTTATTGATAAAACTAACTGAGGAATGAATCTTAGAAATATTTTTTCGTATTTTGCGCTAACCTGAAAAAATAAGAAAAAGCATATATAGGAAAATATTCTAAAATTGTTGAAGACAGGGCAACAAAATAATTTGAAGATTATGATGATTGAGCAGAAATTAATTTTATAAAGATACTATATAATTATAGGGATATAGGCAATGGAAATTGATTTTTGGAGTTATAGAAACAATAAAAAATTTATGAACGCATATAGAAGTGAAAGTATAAATAATGATGAAATAGTAACAGAATAAATTATAAAACAAGAAAGTAAAGTAAGAAATGAGTTATTATAATAGTGTAAAAGAATAATTTCGGCGCAGAGTAATGGAAGAATTAAAATTTTTTTTTTAAATTAAATGGATTTATTTTCAAATTTCCTTTAGTACAATTTTCTTTAAAAAAAATTATCTTGTCATGTACTACATAGTAAAAAGTATAAAAACTTTAAAGTATATACATTAATGATAATAATTATACATTTATTAATGAACTATTGTTAGAATATGCAATAAACTTCGAATTCATGTGATACATTGGTTTACCAAAACTTCATTAGATTGAAAATTATGTCTATTCTACATATTATAAAGATTGTGCATTTTGAGAAAAGGAATGTTTTTTTTGCGCTAATGTACCAATAAATAGTATAAATAATAAATAAAATATTTTATTTTTTAATATTTTATTATATCATTCTTATTATATCTGTTAACTGTAGATAATTATGGGTACCTATTATAAGATCATTCATATTTTTTCTGAACATTACAGAATGTGTAAAAATATAAAATGAGTACAGTTACATAAATAAATTTAAATCAGAACAAAAATAATTATTAAACATCGAAATTCCTTTTATTGTCACACTTATAAATTATAATGAAAATTTTTTTAAATAATTATATATTAAAAAATAATAAAAATAAAGATTACACCAATGATTTGAGGAACTTCTTTGATTATACATAAGGAATGTAATTTAAATAGAAATGTATTATTCTATGTATCCGATGCCTCAGTGATATATATAGGTTCTACATTGCGCCTATCTGTAAAAGCCTGAAAGTATATTTGTTATACTGTATATGCATTTTTAAATATTTCTTAAGATTTATCCAAGAATCTTTGGATTAAATAATATGATGAAAGCTTGGTATCTTTTTCTGAAATGTCCACTTTTTCATATTTGTCTACAAAACATCCATAATAATGAAGTGTATTTTTTTTTTTTAGAATCTTAATAAATATATTTGTTTACAACGTTTTTTGATATAGAAGCTTCTTTGAATTTTAGGAAACACCTTGATATGGTTTCCTTTTGTGTAGGAATCCAAGTATTTGTTTTTTGTTATATGGAATTTCATGAAATGTCTTCATGTGATAGTTAGGATATATCATTTATAATGCATTATAATTTTGTTAGCATTTTCTAGGGATAACAGTTATTTTCACGATAGAAATCACATGGACAATTAGAATAAAAAGAAATAATATTCATCATAACAGTGATAAATTCTATGGTTAGCATATAGTTTAATAATAAAATTAATGTTATGTTTATTTATTCGGTTATAGTCAATAGAAGATTTAATGATATTTCGAATATATCTAAAATATTTTATATAATCATGAAAATATTTTTGTCGTAAAATTTCTTTTACATCTTGAATATCTTTGTCATCAAAATATAGTTAAAGATGATATATTTTTTAAAATATTTGTTTGTATATTTCAAAAATTAGTAATAACAATACTAAAAATGTGTGGCTTATATCTAAGAATTTCATACATTCTTTGATATAACCAATATTAGTAATGCAAACAATGACCATCGATTGATGAGTTATAGTTCTTATGAATTAAAAATTCTAGTTTTCGTAATATTTTTTTCACATTGTTTCCTAGTAATATGTGAGTTATAATTATATTATTTGCAATTTTCATCTACAATAATATTATTTCTTTCATCTTTACATAAATTGTTATATATATAATATGAGTGCTACGATAATAATCTATTTCCATGAATGTTCAGCAAATAAAATATAATTCATGTAGACGTTAAAATTTCTTAGAAAAGGAAATTTTCTATTGTATTCAATTTGTGATAGAATTTTTAATTAGTAAAGTAATCATGATGAATGAAAATATAGCTTTTTATTACAAAATATATAAAAAGTGCTCCTTCCAATGACACCTTATTCCAAATGGATAATTATATAATGCGGCTATATAGTAGTAAATATATATAAAGTAAAAAAGGCATGAAAAATAGATATAATATATAATTTTATGCTAATTTTAAATCCGAATGTGTATATTTTAACATAGATAACTCTTTAATGGCAACTCAGAATTAAATAAATAAAATGGCAATAATATAATATGAAATAAATGTTTCCCTTTTTTTTGGAAAAAATGAAATGAAAATCGCAAATGAAGTATTCTATATAAAGTGTAATTTTATGCGTAATTATATTATTTATAAATATGCATTACATAATTATTTAATGTACACCCCATATTTTTCTTAATTTTAAGAGTCTGCATTTATTATATTTTTACGGATGTGCTTCTATTGCCATAATATAATATACATGTGCGAATATTTCTATCTTTTAATTACTAAATAAAAAAATATCTAAATTAATATATATTTTTTATAGAAGAATTAAGTACTGAAAGGAATCTAAAGAAAAATTATTTATAAAAATGTATAAAAATATGTTCGCAGTTTTCAAATTTTCTGCAGAGAAAGTATTTGTATAACATAATTATAACATTACATGTTTAATTCTAATATTGAACATTATAAATTTTATTTATGAAAAAATAATTTTATGAATTTATCTTTTTTTTGTATTTACTAAAACTTTAGTGTATATGATAAGCATTTGTCAAACAGGTGTTATAATTAAGGTGTATACTTACACATATATAAATTATTACAATGATATTTATTTCTATGTTATAATAATTAAGTTAAAAAAATATATCGTAATCCAAATGGGAAAACATAATTTTTAAAAATTATCATATTTTAAAAAAAAAATATATGATGATAACAAAAGTAATAATGAATAATTATTTTTTTAGAACTAGGGATTTTTAATTATATATTATATTTAACATGTTTTATAGGTTAGCCTTTTAATAATCTATTATACAAGTATTAATGAAAAAATCTCCAATTAACGTTTTACAATAAAATAATATATATAACTTGCATTAAAATAAGTATTATTTCTATTATGTTTTATTATATTTTCAAATTTCTGCTATTTAATAATATAAATTATACTAACATAATATAATTACAATAAGGAAAGAGTATCCCATAACAAGATATATGTATTTATATTGCAATAAAAACAATACATACTATATAAGTGCTTAGATGTTTAGTTTTAATATACAGATATTATGTGTTCATGTTTTTTGTAATTTTCTTTTGTTTTAATGTCTGAAGTTATAGCAGCCGAAGCCCTTAAATTACTGAAAGTGAATGTATATTTAAATATTGCTAGAAATAAAATTTATGAAACTATATATAAGTCTTTTATATTTCATTAAATAGAATAAATAATAAGCAAATTATAATAGAAATTTATATGTTATACTTTTTACTCGTATAAGGCACTTCAAGAAAATTCCTATTTAGTTAAGTTTTATGAAAAATTTTCCCTTGATATTAAAAATGCATATACGCAATATGAAAAGTGCATAGAAGAAAATGGCAAAAAAAAAGAAGCAGAAAGAAATGGTGATAGTAATATTATTTGTAATATAGATAAAAAAAATGCAATATCTTTGGATAAGCATCAGGAAGAATTTAAACGTGCCCATGAAAAGGATGGAAACAGCTGTGACAACATGCTGTATTGGATGTCTGATCAAATAGAGGAATGTAAATATAATACGCATTGTACAATTTGGTTATATAATATGTTTTGGAAATTTTGGGAAAATAGCGGTTGTTGTATAAAAAAACAGGTTAATATTGAAGGTAATTGTAAAGAAACATTTATGATAGAATTCGATGTGAAAGCATTAAAAAACAAGAAAGAATTAAATAATTTTCTGGAATATTATAAAAATATTGAAAATGCCTTAAAGGAGGAAGATTCTGAAAAGAAAGAGACATATTGCAAATATGTAAAGTATATGTTTGACCTATATCACTTAATGGATAAAGAAAATGTGCACAAAAAGTACGCAAAAGAGTTGCACAATTTTGAACACACTTTTAATACTAATGATAAGTTATCTAAATTAAAAGAAAGTTGTAATAATTCAGATTTATCTGTAATATCACAAAGAGAAGAAAGAAACAGAAACGTGATACCACAAGTCAAATTTAAAAGGTTTATACCAGATAACGATTATTTATATAAAAATGGAGAAAAGGATCCAAAAGAAATGGTATTATAAAAAATGAGGAATCTTACACATTTTTCTCTTTTATATGAATTAATTTATATATAATACTATTTATTACTGTATGTCTTTAGTAGAATGACGAACATTTTCTTAAAATAATTATATATATATAATTTAATTTTTTTTTAAGAATGATATTTTAAAGGATACACCTTCATATAACTTATATGAAGAATTTGATTCAGAGGTAACAGAAGATACAAACAATAAATATTGTACAGATTTATTTAAGGAACAAAGCAATAACAATAGTGAAAGTATAAAAATTTGTAAGCAGATTATAAAGAATTTTGAGAAGTTGTATCAGAATGAAATTAAAACAAAAGCGAATAACCGCTGTTTACATTACAAAAATTGGGTATATCAAAAAATATGGGAATTGATTACTACTAAATCTGAATATGAAAATGCTGAAAAAATTATAAAAAAATTTATGGAAATACAAACCAAAAAAAATATTCCCAATAAAAAAGATGAAAAAATTTGTCATTATTATTTTAACTTCAAAGATTTTATTGAATTGAATGCAAAAAAAGAAGAAAAAGATTTGCACGACTATTTTAAAAATTACGATTTTATTGAAACAAAAGTTTCTCCTAATACGCAAGAGAAGGAAAAGTATATAAATTATCTTAAATATATATATAAATTATATAAAAGACATAAAAGTGGTTGGAACTGTTGTCATGAATATGGTGTGGATCCGTTATGTGCTCATTATTTTAAATGTGAAGTAGAATATAATCCTAATGATCTCATAGATGTGCTAAATGGTACTAGTAAAGATGACATTAGGAAGAAGTATAAAGATATTCCTGTAGTACGCGTTGGTGAAAGAAAAAATAAAAATGTTCCTGATGAAAAAAATATTATGAGAATTCAACATGGAAGATGTTCTAGAATCTATGATCCAGATGATAAAACAAAAGTAATTTCTTTAAGATGTGATTATCAAGCGTCTCTTGATCACTTTAAAAATTTTCATGAAAAACTCCCTGATGGAAAGAAAAAGGATGATGAAAGAGCCATTACATCAACTAGTATTTCACCTGTTCGTATGAGTGATTCCTCGGATATGTCAAATATGGAAGAAGAATTAAATCCTGTTTCCTATAAAATTCCGACGTCAGTTGCTCTTGGACTGGGAACAGCTTTCACTTTCTTCCTTTACTACAGAGTATAAAAAAAAGTTCTTTTTACCATTCAGATATTTTACATTATTAAATAAATATAGATAAAAAATAAATGTTCTATAACACCTTATATTTTTTTCTTTTCTAAATTAGTTTACTCCTTTTGGATCCTTATTTGGTAATAGAAGTAGAGGAAAAATAAGTTTTGAAGATGATTTTAATGAAGAATATATGGCAGAGTTATATGATGGTTCAGAATATGAGGACGTAAATCCACGCAATAGGCGAATTCATATAGCATATCAATGAGCATGACAAAATTATGTATAATTTAAATATTATACAAATTTATTTTGAACGACAATAATAAGATATATTAAAATATATTTACAAGCATGTTTAGAATTAATAAAGAAATTATAAAATTCTGTTACGCAAAATAAATATATTATGAATTGGATGTAAATCGGAACAAATATTATTAAATAAGTAGCAGAAAACTACCTTAAAATGAAATCAATATAGACATAATTTTACAGAATACTATGTATAACAAAAAATAATAATACATAATTATTTTGTATAAAGTTCTATATGAGATATAAAATATAGCATGTATTAAAACTCAGAAAATTTCAAAAAAAATAAAGATAAATGTTATATATGTAACAAAAGAAATAAGGGATTTTCTATAAATAAGGAAGTAAAATGGGATGAAATTGCATTTTTCAAATATAAAAAACATAATAAAATATTTTATAATTAGTATCGCAATTAAATGTGAATGTTAAGAAATGTAAAAAATTTTGTCTTAAATAATATTGTAATAAAAAGTTAAAATATACACATAAATCTAAATGATGAATATTGTTTATATATAATATAAAGAATGAATTAAAAATGTTAATATTTGGAGAAAAATAAGTTTTTTATTAATTTCGTATACGGAGAAACAAGTAAATGTGATTAAAAATTTTGACAGATGTTGTTTTACGTGTCTGACACGCAACAAGTAATTTTTTTTTTTTTCATGTTTTAATTTTAATAATTAAATTTATTTCTTTTTTTGTTTCTTATGCATTTATTAACATAATTACGAATATATAATGATTTTTATAACATTTGTATATATTCTATCCTGAAGCTTAAATTATCTGTTCGGGTAATATAAGTTATTTTCTGCTATGCTATAGAATGGATTTTATCTATTTCTATGATTATATCCGTATATTTTTTTTTCGTGTCTATTTTCTAAATATTTAGTTTTATACATGTTCGTTTTTGTTATATCAAGTTATAAATTTCAATAATAGCTTTTAAAAGGAAATTATATTAGATGAACTATAATACGAGTAAAAAACGAAATATGTATAATGTGTATTTTTTATGGATAATTATACATATAATGAAAATAAATTACATATAGAAATTTTTTTAAAAATATATATAGTCCAAAAAATTAAAATTTTCTAACATAATTATGATTTAATTCATAAGAATGTTGAAGAAGTTAAGGCGATAATTTGTATAATGTTGTAATATTTGTGAATACTGTATATGAATAAATAACATATAATTAATATACTTAACAATTCTATATAACATCAATGAATTTTTATTCATGCGTAATATGAATTCTTTGTGTTATATATACATGTATAGCAGTATATATATAAAAAGTGATCAATAAAGTATAACTGCTTTCATTATGAAACACTTCCGATAATAGTTATAACTTTAGAATTCTCTATATAGATAAATTCTTGTATTGCTGAATTTCGTCATATATATACATAAATTTTTGCGTAAAAAGTATTTGTTATGTGTCAGTTTTATCGTGTTTGTATACACATTTTATATTTCTAATTTTATTAATATATTATTTATATTTGTAGAACAATATAGTAATGTGAATATTTGTGTAAAATTATAATAGCAAAATTAGAGAACGTATTAATATATATGGAATGGTTATGTATTATTTCTGAAAAATTATATTTGCCGCACTGCATTTAAATCTATTATATAGGAAGAAATAACATAAAATTATTCTTATTTGATTTTATCCTATTAATATTAAAATATAAAATAACCATTACAAATAAATAATTTACATATAATAGTTTAAAAATTAAATTATAATTATCCATGTTTCATTATACAAATGCCTTTAATTATCAAATATATAAAATTAAAATTAAGATTATATTATTGTATATAAAAAAGAGACACGTAAACAAATATTAAAGGAAAGTAATCAAATATTTTTTGTATATCTTGAAAAAAACAAAATACAGTTTTATACATAACTAATAATTATTTTCCATTAACCATATAATATGTATAAATATAAGAAATGCACAATAAAAGTTTATTCTATATTTTTCTGACAACAAAATGATGATTGTCATATTGTTAATTTTCTGTATATTTATTGGATATACGAATTAGACTTTTTTTTTGGAAATGAATCAACCATATATTACCTTTTAGTGTAATATAGAATAAAATATACGGCAAGGAATAATTTTAATATATTTTTTTGTCTTTATGTATTTCCCAATGTATTTATTAATTCTCCATGCGTATTTATTATTAATTTTACTACATTATATTAAATGATTTAGTAAAATTACTATTTTCTTTTTTAAAAATATGTGATGGATTGTTTCGAAAAATTGTATATTTTGTTTATTATGTGCATATTTGTATGGTGTATTATTATTTATGTTTAGAAATATTTACACTAAAAGAAATTAATGATTTTTTTTTTGTCAACTACACATTTTTTTCAGATGTAATAATATACTGATAATATATATTTGATAAATAAAAATATGAAGATATCCTATATTTTATATTTATATAGGCATTTTTTAGAATATAATTATATGCTATGAACTATAGAAAATTATCTGAATTATATAGAATTTATATTATCATTTAACTTTTTAGATAAAAAGTATATAATATGGGGGTAAATGTCCTTTTAATTACACTAGTAATAAATAGAAGTATATATTAGATTAAACATTCATTACTAATATGTAACCAATATATATATATTAATTCTAATGGAGTCTAAATGAATTTTATTATATGAATATTCTTCTATTTAAAATGTTATTTTAAGGATATCTCACGATTGGTTTAAAGTTATCTCTAATTCATAATAATATAAAATTACTGTTAAAATGTTATTTTATGCTACATTCGGTATTTACTTTTTCTAAAGGTATACACTTAAGAGCATATATTATTATACATCCATATATCTTAACTCCGTAAAAGTAATATATTCTAAATTTTTTAGGATAATTAGTTATTTATGGGATCATATGCTATGTGAAATGTATTATTCTCTTGAAGTGTATCTATATAGTGTGAAGGGCCTTCTGAAAACATTTTATTTACATCATCATAAGTGTCTTCATGTGAAATATGATTTTTGTTTTGTAAATTGCGTATCATACTTCCTACAAATGAATGCTATTATATAAATGGAAATTTATATATGTATGTAAATGTATTTACGGTATGGTAAATACATTAATATAATGACTATTTGTTAATTTTTCACAGATAATAGATGTATTAAACTGATGATTTATTATACTCTGTATAGATATAATCCAGAAATACAAGCTCCTAATATTGTAGAAACTGATGTAAGTGCGATTTTAGTAGGTGATGTATTTAATGAGTCTTCTTGGTATGTTCTAGGTAAATATCCATGCCCATATGAGGTTGATAAATCATCACTTTTAGTCTCGGAGAAACTATTTTCTCTACAAACAATATTAGGAAATGTTAAACCTATATTACGTAATGTACAATTATCATCAAAATGAAAATCTTTGTCATTTATGTTCGCTTGGCCCCTTGAAATTTGTCTTTGGAAAAAACCCTTTCTTTCGTTTACATGTTTAGCATATTTACAACAAGTTATTTTATCATATTTTGCTAATTTAGTTTTGAAGGCATTCTTATTTTCACAGTAATCATCTAATTCCTTTATTAAGAACATTTTATGCTTGTAATTTTTGTGCTCACGCGTGCATTTAAAATTTGCCAGTGAACCAGTAACTCCCCATGAATTAAATATTAAGCTTACAAAATTTGTAAATTTCTTTACAATATCTGCGATGTTTTCTTTTTTATTAGTTATTTCGGGAATATAATGTAAAACATAGTTAATATAATAATTCAAATCTCTACAGCGCTTATCCTGTACATGTTTAAGAACGCCAAAGGTTTTATTATCATAGGTAGAAAAAATTTGCGTTTTAAAATTATCAATCCATTTTTGCATATTATCAATCTTTCTATCTAAATTAATAGAATCTGAGAATTCTAGAAATTTTATATCTCTTTTCCATTTTTCATCAAAAACTTTTGCTGGCAGATCCTTTTCATCTAATATCTGAGTTAATAAATAAGTACAGAAAATTTATGAATTTTTAAACATAATGCAATTGTTACATATTGCGCTACACAAATATATGTCCATTCACATTAAGGGATATAAATGTTAATCTACATAAAAAAGGGAAATATACACATTGAGAGTCACCAAGAGAAGCCATATATAATTAATATATATTAAATTCCTATTAGTATATATATCTCAGATTTATGTAAAAGAATTATAAAAAATTTTAAAGGATGTTTATTTTCATTATTATGTTGTTTAAAGCATATAATTAATGAAAACGAATATTATTAAAATTATTTAATAATTTATTATAATAAAAAGTTATACTATAATATATTTTTTGTTTAAATTATATTTTTAATTAAGAGATAATACTATAGCATTATATATTTAAGATATTTATATAAATGAGAATAATGTTCAAAATTTTTAATTGTTTTGTAAAAAGATGAATGTTATAACAAAATGTAATATTATATTTTTTACATAATAAATTGAGTTAGATTAAATATGAGCAAATATATTTTATAATTTATATGTTTATTTACCTGTTAGTATATTTCATTTAAATCTAAGATAATTGCAGAATTTTTCATTTACATAGTATAAATTAAGGAAAATTATATCCATATTATTATGATTAAGCGTGCTTCCGTTATAAGAGTGTAATATATATGTGATACCATTAATTGTTACATTAAATAATTATTTTATTGTATTCTTATTAAATTTAGTAGTGCATTTAAAATGGTAATACATAGCATAGTAGAAAATATTATATACAATTACTACCATATGCATAATACAAAGAAGCATATTATAAAAAAAAAAAAAATCCATTTGATTATGTACATAAATAAAGATAATTAAAATCGTTTATATGTCGATATATAATTAATATATTATATTGTGGATAAAAAAAAATAATAATGAATTCATAAAATATTTTTGTTCCCAGGAAGTTCTCAAATAATTCGCCGTTGTTATTATTATTTCTTTAATAAATTAATTGTTAATCAAAAAAGGATAACAAAGTGCAAAATTATTATAAATTCATAGAATAATTTTAGTAAAATTTTTAATCTTATTTAAGTCATAGAATACATCCCTAGAATGGATCAAATGTGTAGATAAATAAATAAATAAATAAATAAATAAATAAATAAATAAATAAATAAATAAATAAGAATAAAACATAAAAATACTAAATAATTATTATTGTTCATATAAAATAGAGTAAAATAATACACACAAACGATAGTAATAATATTAGATAATAAATTATCAGAAATATGTATAATAAAAATCATAGTTATAATAATTTTTTATTGTTAATTATTTTAAAGCACTTACTATTTTTTATGATGCTTAAATAATAATCATATATAAATGAAAAACATGTAGACAAATTTACTGAAGATAAATTTAAAATATAATATAAAATTTTTGAATTATTTACATATACGTATAATTAAAAGTTTTATAATATATTTCTAATATAAATTTTTATTCAGATTATAGAAATAACCATAGCTTGGAACACATGTTTCACTTATGTAATTTACTATATATGAAATTTGTAATAACAGAGTTAATTTTAATACCAAGAATTGCATAAATACCTATTACAGAAAAAAAAAAAAAATTCCTTTATTATATATTTTATGCTTGTATTAATTTACTTCATTATTTAATATATACTAAACAGAGAACATTTGTAATATATTTCATTCATCTTATTTCTATGATTAATTTCATCATATATATATATTTTGGCGTGAACTGTTTCTTGGAGTTTACCTTTATGTTTATTCTGTTTAAATATTTTTTCTAAAATTTTTAATTTTCTTAAATTATCAATTAAATATTTTACAGTATTTTTATAATTTCTATACTTATATATTCAAAATTATGAGATTGTATTACATGACTTATAAAATTTATCCCATATTTTGACTAATTTATATAATCATATAAAACCAGAATAAAATGCATATAAATACAATAACTAAATATTTTCTTATATTTTTTTTTACTTATATTACGTGTATATCAAATAGTGAAAAAGAAATATGAATAATTTTTTCATAAAAAATAATCATTGTATATATATTATTGTTATAAATATATGCTATAATAAATATTATATTACATATCACTACAAAATGATATTCAATTTTGAATATTATTTAATATTTTTACATATTTATATGTTTTTAAGTAACTACAAAATTTTTTTCTTCAGTACAATGTTTATATATTTACAATATATAATAAACTTATTTCTAGAATATCTACGTTTTATGGTGTTCAAAAAATATATTGCAATTGTGTTTTCATGGAAAATTTTTGAGTTCAGTTTAAGATATTTTATATGAGATAAATTTCCTTGTAATAAATTATTTTATTGCTTACAAAGTGTATTTCACTTATAATAATTCCTTTTTTTTAATTTGTACATATTTCTGTAATTAAAAAATTTTAGATCTTTTATTAGCTTGAAAAATATAAAATTTATATATTTTTTTAATTAGGAGTTACCTACAGAATAATATGTTATTTTATATTCATTATTTCCGAAATTTGTTTGTTCCAGTTCTGAATTAGGGAATGTAAAATCATGTGTTCCTTCATTTACATTAAGAAACATTGTGTTATCCTTTTCCGCTCGTGTACCAAATAGGGATCCAAAAGAAGTGTACTAATGTAAAAAGTGTAAATAATATTAACATATAATTCAGATTTTATATGAATTATCAGTAGGATATGATAAATACATTTTCGTTAGCATTTATGTTATAAAATGAAATTCTTACTAACCTTGAATAAATAGAGTAAAAAGGCAGATATACCAAGTGTTGCACCCATAGCTGAGGATGCTGAAATAATAGTACTTTTTTGAAAATCAATAGGTTCATTACTTAAATAGAGTGTATTATTTTCTTCCCTATATTTTATACGTAATGGATTTTGCAGTGATTCAATGACTAATGGACAGTCATCCGTGGAATAGGAATCATAAATATACCCTGTGTTTAAAGTTGAATTTTTCCAATATATGTCATCTAGCTTATATATTTTTTGGAATTCATATAATTCTTTACAAAATTCATGGCTTTTGTTTCCATTGGAGCACTCAATAAGGCTTTCATAATATTCTTTTAAACCTTTTCCCAGATAATCGAAGAATTCACATTCTATATGGTAATTTGTTTTGAAGATATCAAGGTTGCTATAATAAATTAATGCAAAAGCATATATTTTTCTTAGTTTATTCATGTCATTCCAATCCAATTCATAAAGTTCGCAAGGAACTGAGAGTTTAACATTTATTTCATTCTCTAATTTATTTTTCCAACTTTGAAAATGTTTATCAATACTTGATACTTTAGGATTACGATTTCCAATTTTTTCATATAACCAATACTTCAGAGAAATGCAATATATATTATCATCTTTAGTTATTTCATCGTAAAGATCATTTTGTAAAATTTTGACATTTGCTAATATTTTGTATAAAATATTGCAAAAGTGTAATGTAAGGGCTTCGTCATTATAAGGATATGACAATTTACCTTTAAATTGATTACAATATGATCCTACGTTAATATCAGTTTTATAGTCGTCATTAAATTTTTTATAAATTTTATCAAATATTAGTTTTTGTAGAATGTCATTCTAAAAAAATAAAGGAAGCATTATATATGTATATTTGTACTTATTATATAAATAAATATTATATTGGATGTAAGTAGCTAGGATAACTATAAGTAATTTTCTATAAACAAATCATTTGTTGAAAATAAAAATGTACTTTTTCTTTGAATTCGTCATATGAAAAATCATCTTTAAGATTAGACATGGTTAATTATTGAAATAATAAATTTTTTAAGAATTTATGTGTATATAATAAAAAAATAACATGATACAGTTTATAAAAATATTATATATTGATATGCATGAATTTTAGTAATATATAAACATTTATTATTAGGATATTATTTTTTATTTCACTGGTGAAATGTATGATTATATTACTATTAATGCTATACAGTAATGATTTTTATATAAAAAAAAATTAAAAAAATAACAACAATATGATAGATGAAATGAAAATATAATTTATCTGTGGAAACAAAATTGCTTTGTATGTTATTCTGTGCATATATACGCACTATATTTTTAGTATTACATGTAAAATACAATGCTTATGCTAATATGGAAAATGTGAAAAATGTTATGTTCCTTGGCATATATATATAATCTGGGATTACATAAAAACAGGACAATCACATGAGTACATAGATGAAGGTTATGTATTTATATTTCAAAGATAAATTTTTTAAATACATCATTATAATTTTGTAATTTGAATAACATATTTTAATATTATTTCAGTATATAATAATATATTAAGTTAAATAAGCATTAAATAAACACTGTAAAAATACAAAATTGGTAAAGTGAAGAATAAATACCCTTAATATATTATTATAATACACAAACTAATGGATATCTTATTAGATGAAAAATACTTTTCATTACAATATTATGTTAATTTATTTTTTCATAATTTTATGAAATTTCGCAATTAACATTCTGTAACAGTAATTCTGTAATTTAAAACATACAAAGATGTTAATGTTTTAGTTAACGTTGTTATCTTCATTATCTTATTAAAATTGATGTAATTTTATTTATCAATGGAGATATGATACACATAAATAAAAGATTTATAAAATAAATTTTCTGTAATAAATAATATGAAAATGCTCCGTGGCAATAATAAATACATTTTAAAAGTTTAAAAAAATACATTGAAATGTATTTTCATTTTTATTTCAGAAAAAATATGAATGCGAATTTAATTGAATAAATTAACATAAAATATGTTTAATGCAATCTAAATACCGAAAAATATATTTATAATATTTTTTTAATTTTAGTAGATTATAAAAAATAATTATTAAATATTATGATGATAATCATGAACATTTTGTGAACACACTTTAATAATTAATATTCATTCTACGATCATAATTCAGTAATAATAGCATATAGATTATTTAGGACATATAAATAAATATTAAATCATTTTAAATTTTTATAGTGCAGCTTTTTTTAAACTACACATATTAACTACATGTTTGAATAATATAATATGTGCAAAATATTTTAAATGAGATATAATGTATAAAATATTTTATTAGGGAAAAACGAAGTCGCAGTAAATAATTTGTTATTAATAAGGGAATATTATCGATGTAAATTACTGAACAAATTACTTTATGGCAATATAATACAATATTTGATGATAACGTGTTATAATATAAAATATAAGAAATAATTAATTCATTGTTGTAATGATACCTTAAATATTTCAACTAATAACTTATAAATATATTTTTTTAGCATTAAATATGTCATTTAGAAGATATATTTAAATATATTGTTGAATATCCTAATATATACAATTAAATGTGTTCAGTAGCACATTGCAGTAACATATATTTTTCAATTTTTATATTTTCTTTATTAAATTCTTTTAATAAGATAATAATTATATGTATTAAAAAAATGAATAATTCCCATGAATAACTAGTAGAAGTTATATATATGTATTTGTAGATATTAAGTAATATATTTACATGTTAAAATTTGTTTTACAAGTTAGT
Source organism: Plasmodium ovale wallikeri (assembly GCA_900088485.1). Taxonomy (NCBI): domain Eukaryota; phylum Apicomplexa; class Aconoidasida; order Haemosporida; family Plasmodiidae; genus Plasmodium; species Plasmodium ovale. The sequence continues at coordinate 17,180 of FLRD01000195.1, forward strand.
TGTTACAATTTAATTATCCCTTGTATAAAGAAAAATGATTCATAAATAATTTTAAAATATTTTTGAATTTTTATTATTTTATATTTTCGAATATTTTTAATGGTTTTTTCTATTGTATTTCATATATGTTTTCATAAATTTATAAAATGCTTTTATAAAAACAGAAATATATCATTTCACATTTTTGATTCTATTTTAACATTATAAAAAGTAAAATATATTTTACAGATCAAATAATTCATAATCGAATACAGGGTAATTTTAATTTTTTCGTTCAACTAAACATTTTAATAAGGATACAATTGCGTAGAGTATATTACTAAACATTATTTAGTTCCATTTTTATTTTATAAGAACGATTTATTCTAAAGAATTCAAGTAAATTTTTCATTATGTAAAATAATACATAATGTACAGTATAAAGTCTTAATACTATTGAAATTTGCACATTAAATTATTATTTATTCACGTGATATATTTTTTCCTAGAATACTTTTCACGCATCCATAATATATAAATAACATATTAATTCATAATTTTTTAACAATAATTCATATGATCCTTATAATAACAAAATAATTATTATAGCATAAAACATCTAAAAACATCATATATAATTTTAATAAAATCTTATGTATTTTTCCTTATTATTCAAAAATATTATCTCCTAGAAATGCATGATTACTCAAATATAAATACTTTGTAAATTTTTTTTGAACTAATAAATTAATGCATATTGCTTAATATAATGTAATACTTGCTCCATATAACTTATTTTTTTCTCTTCTACAAAAAATTTTAGTTAGATATACATATATTACTATAATTTCTAAATTCTTAATTAGCATTTCACGTATTATTCGTAAAATCGTGTAAACTATTCGTTAAAATGAAAGTACTTACTTTAAATTATTATGTTATTTTATATTATAAGTTTAAATAATAATACATATTATTATCAAATACATTTTTTTATGGAAATTATTTTAATTTTTTAAAGTTATTTTTTCATTTAACATATATTATTGTATGTTTTATTTGTGCTTAGCTCTTTAAGAGGATACAATAATATTTGTAAATATATTTAGAAAACTTATGCATTTTCATCCTTAAAATATATCACCCCCATGGAATTTAATTTGTCACAAGTTATAATTATCTTTCACTGTTTGTTTTTACAACGATTTTATCCATATAATTCGTATATTAATTTGTTCCAAATATTATAACATTTCATCCCAATACACCTCAGTGACTTATTTTCATTATTATTATTTATATTATATATTTTTGCTATCTGTTCATAATGAAAATGTAAAAAGTACATAGTGTTAACGACTTGTAGATATTTTACTAAAGCTCTGTTAAGGTTAAGCATATTATTAATGAATAAATTAGCAATTTCATAAAGAACTATATGTTATATTATATCCATCATATTCTGTATTTGTTTCTTCAAATTCAGAATTGTGTTGTATTTCATATTGTTCTCCATCAAACTGTTCCGATACTCCATTAAATCTTTGTGTTTGAAGTCGTAACCAGTGCCCAAAAGGTGTAAACTAATATTAAAAATATAAAACTAGAAATTTAAAAATATTAATCATGTATGAAATTAATGTTTGTTATAGATATATTTTATAAATAGAAACCATATATTAATTCACTATATTATATTAATAGTAACCTTATACAAGCTTAGTAAAATAAGTAACACACTAATCCCTGAACTGAAAAGTGTTATTGGTAAGGCAGAACTCAAAGAGCCAGATGAAATAGTAATATCGTCAGGATTCTCTTCCATTTTGTCTCCTTTTTGTAAATGTGGTTGTGGTACAATTCGTCTAACTTCCAAACTTGTGAAAAATCCCAT
>FLRD01000213.1:0-18882 GCA_900088485.1 Plasmodium ovale wallikeri
AAAAAAAAAAAAAAAAAAAAAAAAAAAAAAAAAAAAAAAAAAAAAAAAAAAAAAAAAAAAAAAAAAAAAAAAAAAAAAAAAAAAAAAAAAAAAGGAAAAAAAAAAAAAAGAAAAAAAGGAAAAAAAAAAAAAGAAAAAAAGAAAAAAAGAAAAAAAGGAAAAAAAATTAAAATGCATAAATCTGTATGTGCACACAACACAAACTTGTAAAATTTTTTATAAAAAAAATTTAGTTACATACTTATGATATATATGTACGCATTTATATGTTTATTGTATTAAAAGGAACATAAAAAAAAAAAAAAAAAAGAAACTAGTTTAAAATAAAAGGATATATAAAAAAAAATTAAAAACCTCCTCTTAATCGTAAGACTAAGTGTAAAGTAGATTCTTTCTGGATGTTATAATCCGATAATGTTCTTCCATCCTCTAATTGTTTTCCTGCGAATATTAATCTTTGCTGATCGGGTGGAATTCCTTCCTTATCTTGAATTTTCGCCTTTACATTCTCAATAGTATCCGATGATTCTACATCTAAGGTGATGGTCTTTCCTGTCAAGGTTTTCACGAATATCTGCATTCCTCCTCCTCTTAATCGTAACACTAAGTGCAGGGTAGACTCTTTCTGGATGTTATAATCCGATAATGTTCTTCCATCTTCCAATTGTTTTCCTGCAAATATTAATCTTTGTTGATCGGGTGGAATTCCTTCCTTATCTTGAATTTTCGCCTTTACATTCTCAATCGTATCCGAGGACTCAACATCCAAGGTGATGGTCTTTCCTGTTAAGGTTTTCACGAATATCTGCATTCCACCTCCTCTTAATCGTAAGACTAAGTGTAAAGTAGATTCTTTCTGGATGTTATAATCCGATAATGTTCTTCCATCCTCTAATTGTTTTCCTGCAAATATTAATCTTTGTTGATCGGGTGGAATTCCTTCCTTATCTTGAATTTTCGCCTTTACATTCTCAATGGTGTCTGATGATTCTACATCGAGCGTGATGGTCTTTCCCGTCAAGGTTTTCACAAATATCTGCATTCCACCTCCTCTTAATCGTAAGACTAAATGTAAGGTAGATTCCTTTTGGATGTTATAATCCAATAATGTTCTGCCATCTTCCAATTGCTTTCCCGCAAATATCAATCTTTGCTGATCAGGTGGTATTCCTTCCTTATCCTGAATTTTCGCCTTTACATTCTCAATCGTATCCGATGACTCAACATCCAAGGTGATCGTTTTACCTTAAAAAAAAAAAAAAAAAAAAAAAATCCATTTATTTATATTCCATGACAAAAAAAAAAAAATATTACATGTTCATAATATTTGACACATAATGCACACACAATTAAAAAATAAAAAACAAAAAAGCTAGCCCTATTTTGTAAAGACATGTGTACATGCAATAATTTTCACTAATATAAACAACCATCTGTGAGGCACTAGAACATTCATTCATATATTTTAACATTTTAACATTCTGTAAAACAATAATGTACATACTACGAATAAATGGTGTAGAAGGTATATAACGTTAAACATACATTTCACCCATTTTTGCATAAAAAAAGGTTTTCTTTTTTTCTTTTTAAGCAACAAGGAATATGACTATATCAAACAGTTCACATCCATAAATATATATATGTACTCGCTATACACAATCATATGACAAATAAGTGTTCAATTACGGTACAAATTCACGCAAAACATAAACATATAAAGTGTACACATATTATTCATATATGTACACTTAACAAAACTTTGTTCCCCAATTGTAACGTGTTACTATTAAACTTACCGGTTAGCGTTTTCACAAAAATCTGCATTTTTTCCTACTGGCGTAAAACGGATATCTTACTCTTACGTAAAAAATTCCCGAAGAAAACTAAAACGATTTGTTTTTTAAATGAAAAATAAAGTCCGCCTATATATATTTGTAAGGTGGAGGGGGAGGGGGAAATTTTTCCAAATATGAAAAATACGTATATCTTTGTTTGCTTTAACAAAGCGTAAAAAAAAAAAATGTTTTGAAAAATGTTCATATAATTCACTTTCTTTTCTTTTTAATTATAACAAATTTTTTATATTTTAATTTTAATGTAAAATTTTATTTACTGAATATTTTCGTTATACTTTTAATATAAAAAAAAATGTTATTGATTTAAAAAAAAAAAAAATGATATTGATTTTCGCTGTTTTTATTTTGCGTTAAATTTCTTAAGAAAAAAAAAAAAAAAAAAAAAATCAAAACGAAAAATGAAAAACGAAAAGTATTTCTTACATTTAATTTTTTTTTACTTTAAATGGGGCCAAAATGGGGAAGTACATTTTTCCTCTGCACAATTGCAACTTTGGTGACATGTACATGTGAATATGTATATATACTTATTCATATATAAATGTAATATCTACATTGGTACATATTCACATATATATATATATATATATATATATGTACTTTTTTTTTTTTTTTTTTTTTTTTTTAAAATAATAATGACATGTTATCTATTGGACGATGATCATATGATTGCACTATGACATGACTTGGTCATAAATAATGTCCACTAAATAATGAACAATTAAAAAAAAATATGAACTCAAGCAAAAAAAAAAAAAAAAAATTTTGCTGTTAACATAGATATTTTTTAAAGTGCAAAAAAAAGCGGCCGATAAAGCACGTTAAGAAAAATGAAGGAAATTTAAAACTGATAAGATGATACATTTTTGAAAAAAAGAAGTTTTCTTAGGTTTTACTTATATTCAAAGTGATTGTACTATTGAGGCACTTTTGCCATGTGTGCAATATTTTAATGACAGATAAGCGTTTTTGCGCGTTGGTGTTTACGTATATATATGCACTTGTACGGATATGTGTACATGCTCACTTACGAACATACGTACGTGCTTATGCACATGTGGGTGCTCTTTTTGCGAAATAGGGAAACCACCATAGCACTTTCAGTTTAAGTAAATTTAAAAATTGGGGCGCAAAAAAAAAAAAAAAAAAAAAATCCCATTTTGTTTTAAAAAGAGAAAAATGTAGTATACACTAATTTGTTTGGGGAGACGGGGGTTCATAACAAGTTGTAGTTTCAAAAGTAGCATGAAAAAAAACCTATGGTTACACGTTCTGTGCGTGTGAACGTATGCACATAAGTGTATCTATATATACATCTATATAAATGTATATACACATATGTATATATATATGTATAATATGCACCTACATGGGCGCAGTAGTAGCGCTGAAGAACTGAAAAAACTTCAACGCGTCGGTGCTTCCTCTCCGGAAAGGAATAAACAAGATTTAGCATCGTCTAACAGATCGATCCCCCCTTTCTTGGAGCTCCCCCCTTTTGATCAATATGGCCAGTGCTCTGCAAAAGTCAGGTAAAAAAATTACACATGAGTATTTATGAATATGAACGTGCATGAACAAAAAGGAGGACCAACTTTATAACGTAAAATTGGAATAAAGCATAAGCACGAATGAGCGTTGTTTTCGTAACATTAAAATGAATGGTGAAGTGTGTTATTATTCAATCTGGGTGACACAAGCCATCGCGAAGTGCACAGAATTGTCAACACAGCAAAGTGAAGCAGTAGTTACATAAGAAACAACAAAGTAGGAAACACTTGGGAGGTTTACCAAAAAAAAAGGTTTTTCTGTATACCCTTTTGACTACACTGTGATACGCATACGTATGTACCGTACATGTTGTGTGCACTTTGAAAAATATATGCAAAATTGGTACGGCCAATTTCGCGAGGCACTTTCGCCTTTGGGATGCCCCAATAGCTTCCTAATTTGTTTTTATTTTTTAATTACTTTGATAACGCTGCCCTGTCGAAACCCCTTAGCTGAAGTTCCCTAAATAAGTTCACCCTTGAGGCTCTTTGTCCCTTTCCCAGGCGCCCCAATATGGCATCTTCTGCTTGCTGACAGAAGAAAAAAAATAAAAAAAATAAAAAAAATAATACAAAAATGTATTCACTAATACACGCATTTGTTTAAAAGTGGATCGATACTAGTTATAATGTGTACAGTTCAAACTTGCAATCCGCACGAGGCGAACGCTGTCACATTGGCATATTTGGTTTGCTCTGGTTCGCTTCCCACCTTGACGGCCTTCTGCTCTAGAGGGGACATCGTTTCGAATATCAAACACTGCTTCGCTGTTTCAGCAGTTGAAGCAGAAAAAAGGTCAATCGACATTTGAACGTGCTTCTCCGTGGCAAACTGGGATAATTCCATTTTCGCAAAACTGAAAAGGGAATATTTTGTGTACGTGTATGTGTACGTGTATGTGTACGTATATGTGTACGTGTGGAGTGCTCGATGCCACACAGCGCATCAGCACGAGGTGCCTTCACGAGCGTATGTGTTCACGTGCACTCGGATGTGCACGCCACAGGTATGCGCACGCATTGGCGTACCTTTCTGCAAGACGGATTAGTGACTCGAGCTGTCGCAGTGTGATAGGGATCTTCTTCGTAACGGACCTTCTGTCACCCCTGTACTCGGCCCGGGTTTGGACATAAAAATTTCGAAGGGAATCCCGCGCTTCCTTTGAGAGTAAAGGGGTAATTTCTTTTTTTGCGTACTGTATGTATCTGGTCAATTTTGAGAGAGATATTTCTCCCTCCTGTGACTTATGTTTGGATGCGTGCAAAGCGACAATATGGTTACAAAGAAGGGTATCCTTCTCAATGTCTTGTTTATTTCTTAGTAAAAATATAATGTCAAATCTGGAAAGAATGGTTGTCTTAAAATCATGTTGATCTGTAGTGTCTTGCGAATCATCGTAGGAACCAAATGATGGATTAGCAGCTGCAATGACTGAACATCTTGTATTCAACATTGTAGTGATACCAGCCTTAGATATGGAAATTGTTTGCTGTTCCATAGCTTCATGAATAGCTACTACATCGTCATCTCTCATTTTGTCAAATTCGTCAATACATACAACTCCTCCATCGGCTAAAACCATGGCACCTCCTTCTAATGAAAAAACCCCTTGACTGTCTCTCATAACAGCTGCAGTTAACCCTGCTGCACTACTTCCCTTACCAGATGTATAAACGGAAACAGGTGCACATCTATTTACAAATTTTAGTATTTGCGATTTGGCAACAGAAGGATCTCCAAGCATTAGCATATTAATATCTCCTCTAATTTTTGTTTCTTCTCCTATTCTTTTTCTTGTACCTCCAAAGAGTAAGCATGCACATGCTTTTTTCACTTCATCCATTCCATATAATTCAGGAGCAACTGACTTAAAAATTTTTTCATGTATATCATGTTCAGCAGCTAGTAATGTTAATTCATTTCTCTCCTCAACATCAAAATTTAAATCATTACCAGTCATATCATCATATTTTTGAAAACCTAATACATGAAGATAAGAAAAATTAGTTCCATCAGCTCTACTAGGTTTTGGATTAGGATTATAAGATGTTAATACACCATGTACATATACTCTATCTCCTGGTATCATTTTTTCACATAGATATCTAGTTGCATTTAATTGTAAATGTCTTGGCATATCTCCAGTAGGTACAGCTTCAGGTAATTCTTGCATCTTCAAAGATTGTATATCTACAAATGTACATTCATTTGGCAATATAACATACGGTTCTAATACTCCATTACAACCTAATTGATTATCCATAGGATTAGCTACTCCCATAGAAGATTTCATAGTTGAAGAATATCTACAATAAGGTGGCATCTGAGGTCTATCTTTCCATAGAGGTACATCAATAGACATCTTATGATCACAATATCTACATTGTAAGGTAATTTTTCTCATTTTATGTTGAGGTTTACTTGCCTGAACGATAATACCAGGAACAACTACAAATCTTTCCTGTGTTGCTGCTAATAAGCCTCTTATAGGTATTGGTCTAATAAATGTGTTTAATAAGTTTATCTGTATGTAATTTAAATGTTCATCTTCATCACTTAAAATGTTAGCTGTTTCACATACCTCATAACATACTCTTTCGACTGTTGGTAAGTATGTTAGTGGTCTTTCTGATAAAGCTCTAGCTAATATAGCTGAATAATTTTCTGGCTTTTTAATTTTCCTTTCAGAAATTGGTGTAGCACTTATTTCATTATTTTCAAATACAGTCTGTTGTTTATATATATCATCTAATTTTAGATCTAATGTAAAATTATTATTTTTTACATTCTCAAATAAGGTTCTCTTTAAATTACCTTCCTTTAACGTGTTCGAAGAATATCTCGATAAAAAATCCTGAAAATAATTGTATACCTCATTCAGACTTGGTAAATTGTCTTCCAAACGGATATTATTTTCTGGTCTGCTATTCGGGTTGCGAGCGGCGTTGAAAAACGCCCTTCCCTCCTGGATTCCTAACATACTCAGTCAGACGATTGGAATGAACCACTGTTGAGAAGTGTAACTCGATGGTAGAAGACACGAGGGGTTAACCACGATTTCTGCAGAACAGTGAAAATTTTTATGGGGAAAAAAAATAGCCCCAACGAACTATACTACAGATTGTCTAATTTAACCACCTCTTTCAAGATAGAAAAAAAAAAAAAAAAAATAGACAATTATTCATTTTAGACAAGCACAAGCTGGTTTATGTCCTGAAGCATCACCTGTTCACTTCGTTAGAAAAAATTCTTCCCCAAACGAGCTTTTATTCCGTCTTTTACCTTTCTAAAATTTCGCTCTTCCCATGCACATATATTTTATTGCAGGCGATTGGTAAGGTATTCTGCCTCTGGGTAAGATTCTAAATATAAAGGATTCCTTTTCCTATTGTCTTCGAAACTTTTGAGAAGTTAAGCAGCGTGACGACGTACAATGTGGTTTCAGTATGAGAAAGAAAATGAAATGAAAAGATGTCCACTTAACTATACGCATGCATACTTCCCTATCCTTGCAAATGATGCAAAATGTGTAAATATCGCAAGGGTTACTTCGCCTTTTAGTGATTGCCAACTTGGAAAGAATTTCGCGGTATTTTAGTGCAATTCACATGCGATAAAATAGAGAAAAAAAATTACGAATTTAAAATATCTCCCTTCAGTGCATGCTTTTCACGGGATAAAACAAACTAACCATTTTTTATTAGCATGTATTCTCTTTATAGCATTACTATTTTTTTTTTTTTTTTGTCGATTTTGCAAAAGCGTTAATAAAAAACAAATGCCCCTTTGTAAGGGTGTTCGTTTTGCGCATAACACGGAGTAGTGATGGCAAGGGACACGTACAAACATGTATATATGTATATATGTATATATAAACAAGTACTCCAATATTCATACACGCTAATGTATATACTTGCCTTCGAAAACAGGCATATGCTAAGCGGATGTTTGCAAAAATTGCATGTTCAAAAACGAATGGAAATCTTGCGTAAAAGTCATTTTAATAAGCAAGACACAAAAAAAGAAAAAAAAAAAAAAAAAAAAAAGGGGGGGAAATAAAGCAAAAGTCCGTAAGGAATATTTTCCTATTTTTTTTTCTTTTTTGCGAACTCTCATTAAAAGATAAAAAAAAAAAAAAAACTTAAAAAATTATAATACAACAGCAAACACGCAAATTTATACAATTTTTTTTTTATTTTAGAAAGGCAAAAGTGCTTGGATAAATATGTACACACGCAAATGTATAGTTAAAACGTATTTTGCTACTAGTTCAGTTTTCCGCGTATGCAATTTTTACTCTTTATGTCTTTTCAAATTTTACGAACTCAGTACATTCCAATTTGCATTCGTACTGCTTAGAAGTAGAGTTCTTAAATGGGCAAACATGCTTACGTAGGACTTAGTGAAAAGCGCTTAACAAGGTAATTCCTTAAGTTTCATAATCGGAAGCATACGCGTACGGTTACACGGTACTTACATACAAAATCCGCATTCGCGTCCGATATGGTGACGTTTCTTCATCATCGCCAAACAAAAGAATGTGCGTATGGAGCTTCAAATGCGCACATGAAAAAAGGGTTTTGTGCTTCTAGCACATTTGCGACTTGACATGCATTTAATCGAAGGAACGTTTGAAAAATGATTGCGAAAATGTTACATATATATATATTTATATATATATATATAACTATGCTGTAGACGGTGAACCACCGGTATGAGTACACAACGTGTACATAGGCATTTGCATCAAAATTGGAAAAACGATTAGCAGCAATTGTGCACTTAAAAAATAATACAAAATTGGTGCATACTTGGTGGGGGGGCACTGCGTATGCAATTTTAAGAAACAAAAATGTAACAAAAAAAAAAATATATATATATATATACACATATATATATATCACTGAAGTCGTTTATGCAGTTCCATTTGCAATAAATCAAGCCTCTTACGGATTTTTCTTGTCCTTGATAAAAAAAACTTTACCTTATAAATGTAAATCCGTCTCTTCCAATAATTCTGTATAATTTCATTTTGGTTATAGCATCCCCTCTGAAAATAACAGGAAACATTGGGAGAAATATGTCAGACGCACAAATGGCACAGTACTCAGCGTGCGGGTTATGCACAATGAGAGCGCACTGAAGGATGAACGATTTACACACAACGTGCGCATGAAGGGATACTACATTTTGCCAATTTTTTTCTTTTTTCTCTTTTTTTTTTTTGTCTGCGGAAACAATGTTACCTGTGCGGGATTGGACAAACTGGGGGAGATACAGTTAGGGCAAAACCACGAATCGTCAGATTTGCTTTCGCTGTGAGCATCTTTGGATCGTAAACAATACGAATGCCATCCATTGGGGCAGTTGGAAAAATCGCACAGAACTAATTCTCCGCCATTCATACACTTATAGCATAATACGTCATGTTTGTAGAAGGCCAAATGGTATATGTAGTCACATAACAATTGAACAATTACTTTATAATCTGTAGCACTATTTCTTATGTCATACTTTATTTCTTTCATTATATGTTGTACGAGATTGCAAAAAAAGAAGAGAAAACACGTCGAGTTTAACTTTATTCTGTTGTAATATCGCATATCCATTATATTTTCTTCCACATTCTTTTTTGAAATAAGCAAATGATTTAGCACATATCTTAAGTAAAAATTCAGCTGGCATATTTGCTTGTTCTGAGCATACATTTTTTTTTTTTTTTCATAATAAAAATCTAACTGTCTGCACACACTGTCTGTTTCGCTAGTTTCTTCCGTCTTCCTGTTCTGATCATACTTTTTTTCAATTCCACCGTTTTCCATATTGCCTTGTTCATATGATATAATGCCATTTGCACCACTTTTACCTGCACGGTTCATTTTGCTGGCGTCAGTAGTACCATCTATGTGAAGATGATTTTTATCAAAAGGATGATAGTTTTCTTCTTCCGCATCTGTAGTTCCTCCGTACGCAACTACCTTTCCGTTTTTTATTTCATTCCCTATAGCGTCACAATTTTTAAGTCCATCAGTGCACACAGTAAATGGTGCATTTTTCCCATTTTCAAAATTGTCATTTTTTTTTTTTGTTGAGCTAATTCTTGCTTGTTCATACATAATTTCACTTTTATCAATTTTTTTTTTTTTTTTCTCCCCATTTTGCACACACAAGGAATCTTTTACATTTCCTTCCAAAAGGGGGAAAATGCCCATTTCTTCAACGTTAGCAAAATCAAAATCCTGCAAAAGGCCGTGCTTAAGATCTTCCACTTTGGAGAACAATTCTTTCAATATAAAATATTGGAAGCGATAATATTTGTTTAAAACTGTGGATAAAGAATGGGATAGCATCATTTTCGACTTCTCTAAAATGGGAGAAATAAAACTCTCCCTTCCTTGTACATTCCACTCAATCTGATTGTAATTGTAAAAAATAACATCATTAAATTTGATCATATACTTGTCGACATATAAATCTATATTTTCTCGGTGTTTTCTAAGTAGCAGACTTCTTCTCTTTGCATTTTCATCTTCAAGCAGATGGTCACACTTCTTCTCATTCAACTGTGCACTTCTTCCAATACTTGACGTACCCATTCTACTAGTACTCTTGGCGGAGTGTGCCATATCCGTAGCGCCTCCCGAATATTCACCTTCTCCATCCCATTCGCTCTCATATTTCACCATGTTCTCCACCTCATTACATTGTGTTCCCCTTTGAAAAGAACGGGAAGGAAGAACTCCTCCACTAACATTGTCATCGCAGCTGATGGTGTGTCCCCCTTCTTCATTTGTCGACGCGTTTTCGTCCCATTCTGTCACTGTTGCTGTAGCAGTAGCGGTCTCTTTTGCTATACCTTTCCTTTTATAAAAATTGTCTAGGTTAAAAGTACTACCTTTCCTTTCGACCAAGTCCCTACTATTATTTGAAGAGCCATCTCTACTTTTTGTTACATCATAATGCATATTTCTTTCTTGTAAATCGAGGAAAGAACGACTGCCTAACGAAGTTCCCTGTGTGCAACTGTTCTGATTCCCGGAATTTTTTCCCTTTTTAACAAAACTTCCTTCCCCTTTTAGATGATCAAAAAAGTGATGAATTTTGTTCAGTGTGTAGGACAAAAAACTATGCTCCTCTTTAACAACGGATAGTGGCATATTCGATACTGGTGCATCTTCTTCATCTGATAAACTTTCATAATCAGTCAATGCTTCATCACTACCATCTGTTATGTAAAAGCCGAGTAGAGAACTTTTTATGTTTGGTAAGGGTAAATTTGTGAAAGGACAATTATTGTCAGGAAAAAAAAATACATCTGTATTGTAATTTTTCTTATCAAAACCTTTTAGTCTCAATCCGATGTGAGCAATATCCTCTGCAGCACGTATACCTGTATCGAATGCTCCATCAACACATTGAAAGTAACTCTTAGATAAATATTCTCCACAAAAAACAACCTTGGGATTGTCAACAGGATGAGGAGATCTTAAGTATATCAAATCATTATCATTACAATTTACATATGGATATGCATATGATCCACAAGAAAAATTATCATCTTGCCATTTTGTAATTATATAATCAACTAAGATTGGAAGTCTTTTTCCACTCTTTTCAAACATCTTACTTAATGTATGTAAACATTCGTTTACAATATAATTTTCCTTTTTAATATATCCATATGTGCATGACCAAGGTGGAAAACAATGAACAAGTATACAGCCTACCTTACCATATGCATGTAAATTTAAGAATTGAAATTTTTGGTCTATACAATTTAGTTGTAAGCTGTCAAAAGGCCATGTAAAATTGTATGGAAAAAATCGTAATACTATCTTATTATGATTTCCCATTTTGTAATTATTCAATGCTTTCACTTTGAGTGGATGCAACTTGGGTATAAACTTCAATCGTGTAGTTCCTTCAAAATGGGAACGCGTCTTTTCCTTTTCTTCAGAATTCGAAAGCACATCAGATTCATTATCCGAACGGGACTCAGAACGATTTTTATCCTCATCACCATTTCTTAAACAACCTAGTGGAAGTGCTACGATAACATACTTTGCATAAATGTTCACATTTTTACTATCACAATTGTTTAAATCGGACGTTCCATGGAAATGTTTGTTGATATTTTTCATCGATGTATCGTATGTTTTGCACTTTACTAGTACTGGGTAATCTTCTTCTCTTTCTCTTCGTAGCTGATATGCATGAGTAGCCCGACCAGAACTGCGAGTAATGGGTATATGTGATACAGGAACAGAGCGCATTTTTTCGACTTGATCATTTTGCCAAGAATTATCCTCGTAAGAAGTACTATCGAGAGAGAAACTTGTACATACGCTATGTTTCGATGTTCCTTTACTATCCTTTACTTTTTCTCCTTGTTCCCTTATAAGTACAACCTCCGCTACTGTATTGATGAAAATTTTATTTTGTATATCTTCTGACAGGTAATCAATAATCCATTTCCATCCATCGAGAACTATTTTGTCAGCACTTCCATTATCTTTAAAAGCGGTAATATGAGGAGTTTGTTCATTTTTTTTAATTTTATCGTAATATTTTATATTTTTCATAATATAACTATCACTGCCATAGTTGGGACACATATCGATATCTAGATAGCTAGAGAATGGGAGTCTAGACATTGCTATGGATGTTTCCCGTAAGTCACTACCATATCCATATCTTGATTGTAGTGTTACCATTAAAATTTTCCATTCTTCTAAAGAAAAATTACACTGATTTAAATTCATTTCATCAAATATTTCTTCTGTACATTCCATAAGCAAATCCCACATACTTCTTCTTTCATTATTTTCCTTATACAAAACAGTTTTTGTTGTGTCTCTACTTTGCTTCTTACTTTCACTCGTTTCCTTTACAATATCGTAATATTCCTTTCCATAATTATAATAATTATCGTATATAATTGCATCTTCATCATACTGCATTGTATCCAAATGGGTTATCACCCCTTTCGCTTTGATGTTTCCCCCCTTGCCGCTTCCCCCCTTGCCGCCTCCCCCCTTTCCGCTTCCTCCCTTCCCGTTCCCATTTCCTATGTGTTTTCCATTTCCTATGTGTTTTCCATTTCCTATTTGTTTTCCATTTTTTTTTTTTTTTCCCACTTGAGCAGTACTATCTTTCCACGATCTTTCCATTTTTCCTACATCGTTCCGATGCGAAATTATATTTTTCTTAACCCCCAAACGGTGAGCATTCCCTTTCGCGATTTCACCCCTTACGTCGTTACTTCTTGTCAATCTTGAAGCTATGCGTAAACCGTTTTTGCTGTTTAGCACCTTTTCCCCAGATTTTCCCGATTTTCCCGATTCTCCTTTCCCACCATTTCGCAGAATTCCACCACAGCGGCTCGTTTTCGAGCGCGTAGCATGATCATTAACGCATTCGTATGTATTTCTCTTCTTCTTTTTTTTCTCCTTCCTTGCGTTAGATACGCATTTCTCTTGAGTGTTGTCCCTATCACTGTCCCCATCATCTGCGCCTCCCACTATCTCCTTATCGTACACGCTCTCATTTATAAACAAAAAGGATCGAATTTTTCTTGCAGCCCTGACCCTAATTTTATCACAGAGTAAATTTATTCTGTAAATTTTGAAGCTCTTAATTTTCTTTCCACTCTCGTTATTATACCAATATGCGTAGAAGGTCGATTCCCAGTTATCCTTACCACAAACGAGGGTTACTTTCGGTTTTAATTTTTGCGCTAGTTGGGTAAGCGATTTGTCAAATTCTCTTCTCCTTCTTGTGTCTTTATTAACCGACAGAATCTTAAACTTTTTTTTTTCGTTTTTAGGTTGGGACGATCTAACCGTGAATCTAGACAAGGTAGATGGATTGAACTCACTGTCACTTAGAGTTCCGTAAAAATAAATATTCTCATCTATACTTTTTAAAAAATGAAAAACGTCTTTTTTCTTCTCCTGGTAATAGTCTTCATACAGATGGTAAATATTATCAATGTTATTTCTCATCCTAAAAAGCATATTTTTTTTTATTTTTCTTTTTTCTTCCATCCTTTTGTTCTTTATCCTCAAGTAGTCACAATCGCTCCGTGATGTTTCATCCCCCCGGATATTCGCCAAAACGATTCTGTCTTTGCTTCTAATTGTGTAGCTATTCCGTTCGAAGGTTCTCCCACTTGAGTTTTCCTCTGATAGGTGCAAAGTGGGAAATTCCCTAAACAGTTTAGCGTACTCCTTAAAAATTCTCAAGTTATTCGCCAACCTTTCTCCCATTTGGCGTGTATCCAAATTGTTACCGCTGACGATGCATCCGTTACCGCTACGCCCGTTGCCACTGGTCCAGCTGCCATTGCTGCCATTGCTGCCATTGCTGCCATTGCTTCCATTGCTGCCACTGCCGTCGTTTCTTAGATCGCCCCCATTGTTCTTCTTCTTTTTTGCCTTTCTTTTCCACGTTTTTTTCTTTTTCGTCCCCTTTACCCTTGCATCAAATTCCCCTTCGCCAAACATCATCATCCCCTCTTCATCCTCATATAAATCCTTTTTCTCCTCACCAATAACCGATCCTTTTTTCTGCGCGTTCATTTTTCCTGTGGACAAATCAATGTTATCGCAACAGTGCAGATAATTTGCCCCCAAGTCAACAACAGTTTCGGGTAATACTTTATTATTTACAATTCTATGTGGCAAAATTGTAGAAAAAGCTCTTCCTCCAATTCTATTTCTCCCTTCGATGACTAAAATATTAGCATTGCATTTGTTTAAGTAATAAGAAGCAGCTAAACCTGATATACCTGCACCTATTATCAAGACATCCACATATAAATTTTCATCTTCATGTAAAACCTGGTATGCGTCAATTCCTCTATTAATCAAATCTACCGGTTTTACCTGACCAAATAAGGAAATTTTTTTTTCTTCTTTCTTTTTTCTTCCTTCTCTCTCGTTACTTTTCATTTGGTGCTTACTTAACACGAGCTCTTTTGCCACTATCTTATCAACCACATTGTTGGGAATATTCGTCATAGTTCCCTTCTTCTTTTTCTTTTCCTCCAGTGTCCCTGCCATCGCGCTCGCCTCTTCGGCGTCTTCCCCTACGCTAGTCCTTACAGAATATGTCCCCACGGTCTCCTTTAAGGGAATTGTCCCCACGGTCGCCTTTAAGGGAATTGTCCCCACGGTCGCCTTTAAGGGAACTGTCCCCACGGTCGCCTTTAAGGGAACTGTCCCAATGCTCGCTTTGACTATATTTTCCCCCTTTCCATTTTCCATCTCAGCAGTTACCACAACTATGTTTTCCTTCTCCTCGTCTTCTTCTTGTAACTCTTCTTTCTCTCTACGTGCTTTCCCATATATTCCTACCCTTCTATTTACCTTTTCCACGTGTTCTTTATCGAAATGTCCCGTTCTCACACTTGTAGTACCTTCTACATTCACCATCCCTGCAGCTTCCACTCCCGTATTATCAATCGCCATATTTCCTCCAACCATGTTTCCTATACTCATACTCGCTCCTTCTGTATTCGTTTCCCTCACATCAGCGACCCACACATTTACTCTTCCCATGTCTTCTCCTACATCAGATCTTATATCCTTTTTTCTTTTCTTTGAAAAATCGATTGTAGTATGAGTACAATGACTTGATATATTTTCCGTTCGCACTATATCGCATGTTCTCTTCTGCCTACTAATTACGTTATACGTTTTTAACTCCATATTAAGGTCATATCGGGGGTAATTTCCTTCGGTGAACCTTTCCACAAAAATATTGTAATTCGAAAGGGGTGGTACTGATAATGACTTTTCTCCCAAGTTGTTTTCGTCACGGGTGCCCCGTACATGCGCTTGCTCCTGCTGGCAAGATCCGTCAGAGGCTATTTTTCCAAGGTCTGCTCTAGCCACGTCTGCTCTAGCCACGTCTGCCCTAGCCACGTCTGCCCTAGCCACGTCTGCTCTAGCCACGTCTGCTCTAGCCACGTCTGCCCTAGCCACGTCTGCTCTGGCCATGTCTGCTCTGGCCACATCTACTCTTCCCAGAACTGACTTTTCCTGGACAGCTTTTCCTAAAGGTGCTCTACCCATATCTGTTCTTGCCATGTATTCTCTTCCAAAATCTACTCCTCCTAAGGGTGCTCTTCCCAAATATGTCCTTCCAAAGTCTACTCCTCCTATGGGTGCTCTCCCCAAATCTGCCCTTACAAGGTCTACTCCTCCTATGGGTACTCTCCCCAAATTTGTCCTTCCAAAGTCTACTCCTCCTAGGGGTATCCTTCCCAAATCTTCCCTTCCAAAGTCTACTCCTCCTATGGGTGCTCTTCCCAAATTTGTTCTTACAAAGTCTACCCCTCCTAGGGGTGCTCTACCCATATCTGCTCTTGCCATGTATTCTCTTCCTAAGTCTATTCCTCCTATGGGTGCTCTCCCAAAATCTGCCCTTCCAAAGTCTACTCCTCCTATGGGTGCTCTCCCAAAATCTGCCCTTACAAGGTCTACTCCTCCTATGGGTGCTCTCCCAAAATCTGCCCTTCCAAAGTCTACTCCTCCTATGGGTGCTCTTCCCAAATCTTCCTTTACAAAGTCTACCCCTCCTGTGGGTGCTCTCCCCAAATCTGCCCTTCCAAAGTCTACCCCTCCTGTGGGTGCTCTCCCCAAATCTGCCCTTCCAAAGTCTACTCCTCCTATGGGTGCTCTCCCAAAATACAGTTCATTATTACAAAAACCCCGTGTATATGCGTTTCTCAAAAATAACAAATTCTCAGCAACTCTCCCATTGCCCAAATTTTCAAGAATATTCATATTTTCCCTTCCAATTCTTCCTTGACGTCCCACTAACTCCAAATACTTTCCAACCATTTCTAAATATTTTCCAACCACATCCATGCCTCTCTCTGACATTAATCTCTTCGCCATGTCTATTTCCATAGCGTCCATTTCTATTGTGTCTTGTCCTACGACGTCCCTACCCGCCATGTCATTTCTTGTTACGCCGCTGACTCCCCAACCGTTGATTGGACTGCCATTTCCCCCCGCGTGATGGAGTTCCCCTTCGCCGTCCGCCATATGTGTAGCCTCGCTTTGCGTGGAACTTTCACCATATGTTGCACAATCGTTGTCTACATGTTTTTTGTTGTACTTCCCTGCTAGTTTCTTTTTCATTTTTCTCCCTTTCTTCGTAGAACCTAAAACTGTTACATTTTCCTGATGTTTCAATGCATTTTTCTTAAAAGAGTGAGTAATCGATTTATTAGTTGTGTCTTTATTTCCGCGTTTCGTTTTTCTTCTTCTCCATTTAGGGTTATTTTTCGAAATATCATTATCCTTTTTATTAATTTTTCTGTATTCATCTTTTATATATTTAATTCTACCTTTTTCTTTCTTAACACCACTTAAATATTGAACCCTCCATTTTTTTTTTTTACAAATACTTTGGTTATTTTCCTCAGTTCCTACTATAATCACTTCATCATTTTTTTCTTTTAAAATATCCTTCATCCTTTTCTTATGTTCCCTTTCTTTTCTTTTTTTTTCTTTTTCTCTCATTTTTACTTCCTCATTTACCTTCCTATTAACATGTTTGTCTCTTTTCATGAATTCCTTCTTTTTTCTTTCTTCCACCATTTTTTGTTTCTTTTCTTCCATTTGCCTACCTCTGTTAATTTTTTCCGAATGTTCTTCTTCCCTTTCTGTTAACACATCCTCGTCACTCTCTTTGCCTAAAACTGTTTTTCTTTGTACCAAATGTGCATGATCATTAATCCTTCTATCACCCGTTTCGAAGTCAGCATTTTCGTAATTACAAATACTATTTCCACTATTCTTATTATTTTTTTTTTTTTTTTCCATACTTTGCTTCATTAATAACATATTTTGCTTCTTCTTATCTTCAAGTCGAGCATTTTCGTAATACACATATTCGTTTTTAATATTCTTAACAATTTTTCTCTTACCTACTGTGACCATACCATGTCTCATTTTGTCTTCTTCCCTTGAATTTTCCCTCAAAAGAGAATGTCCCAAATCCTTCCTTTTCTTAGTACTCTCCACATGTTCCATAGTGGATACACCTTTCCTAATATGCTCCCTGGTTTGCAGACTGTCCCCCATGAGTGAACCTTCCCCGCTGATCACTTCTCCGTGTGTCAACTGTGTGCGCCTCGTTTTGCCCACATCGCTCATAGTTCCGGTCTCATCCAGTTCAGCCATAACAACCCCCTCGGTAACAGTCTCCGCCGTAACTTCCCCGAGTTCAATTGCCTCCGCTGAAACTTCTGCCGGCAAATTTTCCCCCAGTGCAAATGCCCGTTTACCATGAGGAGGCGTAACCTTCCCGCATGTCTGATTCTCGAACATCGTGAAGAAAGTACTTTTTTCAGTGTTGGCTTGGTTGTGATTAGGAAAGAAACTCATAGCCACAAATTTTCTGTACAGTTCATAATTTTTTTTAAAATTATTTTCCAAAAAAAGGTCATTTATTTGTTTTTTATTTTTTAAAAATTGTTTAATTTTTTGGCTTAAATATATGGATTTGGCTAGTAAGTTTAACACTTCATATTTTTTTGCCAAAAGCAAAAGAACATTTTCTTCATTCTTCTTTTTAAAAAAAAATTCTTTTCTTAAATATGGTATAACAATATCAATATTGTCAATATATTTTAATGTAATATATAACTTATTATTATATATCTCTAGATCTAAATTATATTTTATTAACAGTTCAGAAAATATTTTAATAAAATATGACAAGTGCGATGAAAAAATCATGCCACTTTTCAAAATAGACTTATCCACTCCATCTGGTAAGAATTTTCTTCTCTCCGCTTTGCTTAAATACGAAAAAAAAATTGCATACCTTTTATTTTGGTCTTTCTCTCCTTGCGAGATATTTTTTATGTCGACTCTCTCCGTCTCAATTTTCCCCTTATCGGTGCCATATCCAAGTGCATTATTTACATTGTGATCCTTCCGAAAGGCACCGTTCATATCGGCACTTCTCACCCTAGCAATGTTTGTCTCGGTGCTTCTTTTCCTAGCAATGTTTGTATCGGTTCTTTTTTTCTTAGCAATGTTCTTCTCGGTGCTTCTCTCCCGGGAAATATTAATATCGGTGTGCAGCACCCTTTCAGTGTTTATTTTGATATTTTCCCTATTCTCTCTCCTTTCAGTCCTCTCAAGATTAGTATATCTATTCACATTTTTTCCACAACTTGGTTCTGTTTTTCGTCTTACCGTCATTTTTATCTATTCAATTTTCAGACAGGCAAAATATACATATATATATATATATACACACACACACACACACACAAACTAACACACAAAAAATAAAATAAAGTAAAAAAAAAAAAAAAAAAATTAAAAAAAATAAAAATAAAAATAAAATACTTACGGGTCAGGAAAATAAAAATATCTAAAACGGTGGAGCATGCATCAACGAAACAGAGAAAAAAAAAAAAAAAAAAAAAAAAAAAAAAAAAAAA
>FLRD01000236.1:0-11105 GCA_900088485.1 Plasmodium ovale wallikeri
ATATATTCATATGTATCTATTTGAATTTAAAAATAAACTTGTAGAACACTTACACGAATAATTAGAATTTGGAATTATAATTTCACAAATATACATTATTATTTTAAGTTATTCGTTTAATCTAACTTGGATTTACTCCTAATTGTCATTAATTCCATTCAATGATTTATTAGTACTCAGTAATTAAGATGGCTGGTGATTCAGGGTATAGCATATATACACACTATATTAATCATGAATTTTTTATAAGTATGATCGCGAGTGATATTAAAGAACTTATTCATACATATGGTCACAAAAATTGCGGTTTAAGACAGGAAGAATTGTGCGACAAAATAAAAAAACTTATTCCTGAGAAAAAAAAACTTATATTCGAACATATGGATGCACTTGGTCAGCAAAAATGGAGTAGAGAATGGAGTAAGCAAAGAAGTAAATATTTTAGTAAATTATATGATGAGGAGGGATTTATAAATATGTGTTTTCCAAAAACATATCAAAATAATCAAAGACTCAATCAATTATTATCAAAACATATAGAATTTTGTAAGGAAAAAGATAAGCGCCTATTAGATTTACAAAAAAACTCTGAATTTAGTGTTTGTAAACAATATAATAGGTGGATAGACACACAAAGACAATCGTTCACTAATGAATATTTAATTAATGTTAAGGCTTCTAAACGTGAAACTGTACAAAGCTACTTTAGTACTAAGAAACATCCTGAAGGATATAATCCACTTACGACATATCAAGGTATTAAATTGGATTGTGAAATATACAACCCAGCCTCAAATAAATATCAAGAAAAATTAGTAGAAAAAGCACCCACAAAGAGCCGACATCCCCCAGCACCATCTGATGTTGGACTAACTAAATCAAAGGTAGATGGCACTCCTAATGGTCAACATGCTGATTTTAAAGCTAAAGGTACTTATCCTCCAATCAATGCTCAAGATGCTGCAAGGCAACCTACTGGAGCAACTGATGCAAAAGTACCATCATCTCAGCAATTACCTCAATCTCAATCACCAATTTCACCTAAAGATTCATCTGCAGATACAGATCCAAATCCAACTTCATCTGTATTTAAAGACCAAGATAAAGATCCAGATGCAACTCCAAGGACAACTTCAGCTACAACTGATACTACACATTCTATTAAAAATGTACAATCACCGTTGGGTGCAGATTTGTCTTTAGTTCAATCTCAACCTCAACCACCCCCTGTATCTCCAGTTACAGCCAATGATTCAAAAGAACCTACACCTGATCTAGGAATTAAATCTCCAGATCCAGATACACCTCCAACTACTGCCTTAGATCCAGGTTTAGCATCAGTCCCAGAGGCAGCTTCAAATTCAAGTGCAAGTGGAACATCATCTACAATGGTGTCCACAACTACGGATTCAACTGCAGGTTCACCTCCAGCTCATGATTCACTCCTAATTACAGTTCCGTCACAATCAACTACAACTGCAGTTTCAGTTATTGGCACACAACCCGTTTTAAGCATAAATGGAAATGCAATCACAACAAAGGAGAGTGAAAACCCAAAAGCACCAATTAAAACTATATCAGATTCACAAGATTCAATCTCTGTATCCTCTAAAAAACAAGATGATTCAACAGCACAATCTATAGGTAACACTTCCCAAACGAATAAAACGAATAATCAAAGACAAAATTCATATACCGAAACTAATCAACAAATAAAAATAAAATTATTTTTATTTAACTTCAGGGGCTCAATCTCCTGGTTCAAGTGCTAATTTAAATATTAATCCATCTACTGGCCAAACTCTTGGTACATCACCTGTTCTACTTGGTCCACTTCCTGATTCACCTGCTGATCCACCTCCTGGCTTATCTTCTCCTATATCCCCTGGAAGATCTCCTGAAGGATCGCCTGATGTATCATCCCCTGTACACGGTGTTGTGAACAAACCAGGTAAACATCTAAACTATAATTTATTTATACAATCACATTTATAACTTAAATGAAAAAATATTATATAAAATAATACATTCAAATTAAAACATGTACTTAATAAAACACACACTACAGATAGTCATAATATAACAGCATCCCATAGGGATACATCTCGTCAATCTAAAGACACAATGCAAGCTTCAAGCACACCTTTACCTAAGGTTACATATCCAATTGAAAATCCTAGCATCGCACCCACAGAATTTCCATCTTTAATTAATATTATACCCACTACACTAATACTTCTAGCAACACTTACTATTCTTTTTCTACTTTACAAAGTAAAATAAATTACCTTTACTAAAATTAATGTTCTATGATAATATTTCCTATATTTATATAACCATTTTAAAACAAATTTATATTACATATATTAATCTTCACGTAAATGTTAGTACACACCATTTGGATTATTTCTTGGAAGAAGAAGAAAAAAAAAAGATTTACGCACAGTATTCGAAATACCTGAAGAATCTGCATATGAATCTCCAAATGAAACTATTCACGAATGGGATGATCATTTGGGAAGACAGATAATGGAAAATGATGTATACGTTAAATTACTAAAAATGAACAGATATAAAAAAGAAATGCAAAAGAAGAAAAAAAAGAGGGATACCACCTTAATTGAGGTTCACATGGAAATATTGGAAGAATGCAAAAATGATGAGTGGGAATTACACAAAGGAGATTTTCTCGAAATATGCCTTCAAGAGTTTATAAATGAAAAAAATAGAACCGAAGAAAATTGGCCAAATGCCGAATTAACAGTGAATAATATAAAAAATGATAACATTATTCAAGATGCCGAAGAAAACGAAATATTGTGGAATTTTTGGATGGATAATTATGGAAATATTCTAGAATCATGGAAAAGTGAAGAATGGTTCCAAAATTTAAAAAATGAATGGAAAAAGGAACGACAAAAAAACCATAATAAAATTAATAAAATTAATAAAATTGAAGAAAATACATTAAAAGAATCAGGAATGATATCAATAGAGTGTGAAAAGGATATATGGAAAAAATGGATCTCAAAACAAGCAACCCTTATAGAAATGTTTAAACAAGAAGACTGGTTTAAATCATTGATAGCAGAACAAGATAAAGAGGAAGATAATTATGAAATAAACGAATATATTAATGTCTTAAATACAAATATGAATGAAGTCGAAAAAGAAAAAAAGTATCATGAATTTTTTAGAAAAAAAAATATTATAAACAAATTGATGGTTCAGATGCATATGATGGTATTAGAAGAATGTAAAAAAGAAAAAATTATAGAAAATAAAGAATTATGCATAGATAATTACATACAGAATATTCATAAGAAAAATAACTATGATGAAAAATCAAATATACTATAAAGAAATAGCGCTTATTTGAAATTTTTTTAGTATGAAGTAATGAATATCAGCTTATATGAATAATACAAAGTGTTATTTGTATAAGTAAATAAGCAACAAGGTAACTTGAAAAATAGTGTTATTCTGAATTAAGAAAAACACTATCTACGTACAACTATGTATACAAATTATAAATTTTTTCTGTTTATTATAATGTAACAGAAATGTTATTTTCAATGAGGAATATATGTTATAAATACATTATTCTAGTTTCATTTTTCCTTAGTTTAAATTAAATTAAATTTTTTTTTTTTTCTTTGTGGTATGTTTTATTAACCCAATATAATTTTTAATTTTATAAATATATTATGTGCGCATATAAACACTTTTTTTTGTAATAATATTAAATAATAATTATGAATAATGTTAATGCATTTTTCTTAATTATATTTAGCAATACACATTTTAATTAGCTGAATAGTGTACATTTGTCATTTCATATTTTATTTCTTAACTTTCACATGTCTTGAACATACACTTTTAGAAATAATAAAGTAATATCAACTAAATACTGGGTAGATAATAAGAAAAAATAAGTTTAAAGTTTTATTTTATGAACATTGCATTACTATAGATTTACGCGTAAACAAAACGTCGAACTAAAACTAACTAAATCATTTTCAATATAAAAAACCCATTTAAAATTCTATATGTGCACAGATATATAACTAATTTTAATATATATTTTTTAATATATAGTACCTGTTTATGCACGTTTTTGTTTCATAGATCTATTTCTATATCTTATTCCAAAATAAAATAATAAGATGAATTTCCACTCTTTGATTTATAAAGAATAATATTAATACATACACAATCATTACATATTAATAATGATATTATTTAGTTATATTAACTTTACATTTATGACATCCAAATGTGTTTCATTCAGAAATTAAATTCATAACGTTATTAAGATTATATATATAATATTATATACAGAATCTATAACTTAAATAAGCCTTTTTCTAAAGCTTCATATATAATTCATATATTCTTATTAGTTTCTTTTCCTTTTTTGTTAACAATGTAAATATTTATTTTGTTTATTTCTTTAATATTTTATTTTACGCACAAATAAGGTTTTCCTTTTTTTTTTCCACCAGTAATCTCAGTTTAAATAGCTACAACAACTAATGAATTATTACCATTCTAGTAAGCGTAATAGAAAAAAATAATTCTATAACACAGTGTTTTTCATTTAGATGATTAATAATCCCTCTTTTATATATATTACAATAAACCTTAGCATTACGTAGTGAATAATTTTACTAAATGACGAAGAATTTACAATGTTCTTTCGGAAAATTTCATGATAACTTATATAATAACTTTCTACTAAAGCCACTTTATATTTTTATGCCATTTCATTTTAAAAAATATGTTAATTATTTACAACGGGAAGGAATAATATGTGGAAAGGTAAACAACATAAATTCATATATTTTTATCATTACATTGAAAAAGATGTAATTTTAAAATGAAAATTGTAGTAGGGTCTTTTCATATGGAGGATATCACTTTATTTACATTTATAATCCATTTAGCTACATATACCGAATGACTATCTTTTCAAGGAAAAAATTAAATTAAAATATTATCCACATTTACACATAATAATAAAAATTTTCTTAAAAATTAGGGAAAAAATGCAAATGATTTGTTTATTCTTGTTAAATATGAAAAAAAATATACATTGCAAAGTTCTATTATTTCTTCCATTTTTTAATAACATTAAACAAACATTTTTATATATATACAAATGGTAAAACATTTATATATTAATAAATGATATTAAAAAGATAACAACGTAAAAATGAATAATATTATATCTATAATAAATAGAGCATGTTTTCATATAAAATTTAAAATAATTTTTTTTTTTCATCCTGTTACAGGAACTATACATTCTTATTGAACAAAATATAGTATATATGTTAATTCTATCTGCACAACCATTAAATTTCTTTTTTTTTTTTGCAAAAAAATCTAAATTTTACCTTGACATCCGACAAATTGATTACCTAAATTACACTTTAAAAGGTACTAGTAGATGCGAAATAAAGTCATATAAATAGTATATATATGAAACATATATCTTTGTATCTGTATTATGTTAATTTCTTTATACAGAAAATTCTAAAAAAAATTTAAATTAATTTATAAAAATATTGAAAAATACATATCTGATCCATTCATCCTACGAAATATACGGTTATCAGGATCATTTTTGTGATATTTTTTTAGAGAGATTTTTTATTATAAAATTGGCTTTTACATTATTAGTTTAATTTTAGCATTCACTTATACTATAAAAATATAAATATCTATTTTTGGCCCATATATTACTAATTCATGAACAATTCTTTTTTTTTTAATTTTATTTTTAAATATTCTCTTTTTATCTACTTTCTCTACGTCTAATACAACAATGTAGTTTATGAAATAAGATTTCTTCTTCACAATATGCTTTTTCAATGTTCTTTGCATCTACTAAATCATTTCAGTTAACATTATGTTAAATCTGCACCACAATGCAAGATTAACTCCATAATGCATATAGGATTACGTTTCATATTATAAGAAAAGAGTATAATTTTATATTAATATGATACAAAATGTGAATATAGGGAAATGCGTTAGAAACAGTACACACTTCGTTATAAGAAATATTTATTATTTTATACCATTATAAGTGCATTGCTTTATTATATAATTTTATTAGATCATTGAAATGTTATAATTTTCTTATTACTGTTTCATTCCCTCATACATCTGGCATCTCATTGTCATTATTGTCGTAAACAGCATTTAAAAATATATATATATATGTTTAATTTATATGTAAAATGTTATATAATAATACTTTAGTAAAATTTATGTATCACTTGTATATCAAAATTTACATATAAATTCATCAAAATAATTCGTAAGTAATCACGGTAAATAGCCATGTTGTTCCATCGTTCATTTATCTAAATTTTGCTTTATATAAATTTATTCTATTTATATTTATACTGGTTAATATTCAATTTTAAATATTTTAATTAATAGAATGATTTTATAAATATATTAACATAAAACTCTCTCCGTAAAGTAAAACTGTAGTAAACTTCTCATTAAATATATTCTTTTAATTTTTACTATTTATTTAAAAAATAATCATGATTATTCAGAAAACTGCAAGGTTCAAAACATTTAAATATACGAAAGAGTTGCATCTAGGAAAAAATATAACTTCAACCAATAAATACTAAAGAATAGATAATATATGGATCATAACATATAATCATAATATATAATTAAAATTATTACTATTACCTACGTTTCATACCTTTAAAGGTATCCAATATGATGGGAAAAAAAAAAACATTTTTACTTTTCTTTAACATCCTTATTGTATTATCCACTTCATTACGGGAATGCCAGTATTCTAATGAGGTTCCTTAAAAATTAAATTAAAATTTTAAGTTAAAAACGTTTTTTATTATTATAAATTTAAATATTAAAAAAATATAGAACAGAGCACACTAAAAATTTTACTATAATAAATACCACACAAGATATTGTACAAAGATAATATAACCATTTTTATGCATACTTTAAAATATGTATTCCTTGCATAAGCATTTTTTAGTTAATAGATATTTTATTATATGATTTTCCAAAATTAAATATATACACGATTTTGCATTCTATTATTTTTAACAAACGTTACTAAGCTATACATAATAATTACATTCTAATAATAACAATATTTTGGTATATTTATTTATAATTTATAATTAATTTTAAAATATATTTAATTTCCTATTAAAATAAATAGTTACTGCAAAAATACTAAAAAAAATTATATTATATTTAGGATTTATAATATAGTTACATTATATTTGAGAAGCTATATGAATAAATACATATTCTTATTACTATTATACATATATATATACACTTATGTATTAGCATATCGTTCATATAATTTATGTATTTTTTAAATAAAAAAAAAAAATAAAATAATTAAGTATACATGCATATAAATTATGTTCAATGTTGTATTATTTATATCTATGTGTTATTCCAAAGTTCTTATTTTTCATACATATAGACATAATGAAAAAATAATGTTCTCTATTTTATATACCAAAAAAAATATTAATCTTATTATCATTTATTCACGCAAAACTTATAAACAGAGGGCATAAATAAATACAACTAGATATCTAATTTAAGAAATAAATTTGATTTTTCCTTATTTTCTGTATTATTTACTTATTAAAATTTCAATATAAATATATACTTAATTAACTAGATTTCCTTAAAATTATTTTTTATAACTAGTCAAAACATAATTCATTTTTACTAACTTAATATAACAATTTCTACATACAGTATTTTTTTCCATATATGTATTACACATTCTGTTTTTTTAATTCATCTACTAATTATTTTATAATAAAAATACACTTGAACACTAAAGCAGACAAATATATAATAAGTTGTTATGCTTAACCAAATAATATGCAAATAAAATTAATTATAAATCTAAAATAGCTGTTGAAATGTCTCTCACAGAAAAAACCTTTCTCTGAAACACAATTCTTTAAATATAAGATACACAAAATTTTGTAGATCAAATTTTATTGTAATTTCAATTATTCTACATCATGGGGGATGGCAAATCCGAAAGAGGACCTCCAGTAATTTACATTTTAATTTACCTTCATGAATTATGCAACATTCTTATTCATTTTAATATACTATTTTAAAGATACCATAATAAAAACATTTGTACAAGATAAATATATATGTATTAATATTATTTAATATTTATGCAGAGTTTATCCGTGATATACTCAATTGATTTACACGCAGAAAAATTTTATAATGATATGAAAAAAGAATATCCGAGTTTAGCTAAATATGCTTCACTACGTGATACAAATATCGTGCATAATAATATTAATGATATAAAAAACATTTGTAAAAGAATCCTAAGATACTTAGAAAATAATACAACATGGAGTGATAAGGATTCTTGATACGATATTTGCATACATTTGAATTATTAGATATATGATTCATTAATTGATGTTTTTGGTGCTGAAAGTACTTCAGAAAATATTAACTCTGCTTTTGATATTCTGCAAATGATGTGGAAACACCCTATTGAAAAACTAGAAAGAACAAATTACTATCAAAAATGTACACCTAATATGAATATTGATAATTATGAACATTGGAAAGAATGAAGAAATTTGTACGAATACTATGTTAATTTTGACACACTTTCTAAAACGGCTAAGAGATTTGATAATGTATGCGAAGCATATTACAAAAAAATTGAAGGAACAAAATCACTATATAAATATTTTGAAAATAAATGTTCTTCTGATAAATATGACTGTCCTTATTTTTATAAAAACTGCATGCATTATAATCCTGAGAATGTGTTAACTAATTTACCTTGTCATCAGCAAATTAAATCCAGAAGTGCAGACAGTTTAGGAGATCTAACTTTGATACATTTTTCAGGACAAGAACTAGGGCATAGGTCTAGTTCTTATGATACAGATCCAACATCTGAAAGATCCGATATTGAAACAAAAGTGGGTCATTCAGTTCTCGGTGTAGCTCCAGTTTTGTTAACTGCTACTGCTTTATATAGAGTAAGTACATATTTAATAAATATATATTAATATAGCATGAACATGTAAATAAATTATATTACATGGACGAAATTAATAAATAAATATATGCCACATGCTCCATTTTATTCTTTTCTATACTAGTACACATCTATAGCTTCTTGGATTATCAAGGTAGGTGGAACCAACACAAACGGTATAGGTGATATGGATGTATTTTCATCTTATACACAAGAATCAGGTCATATGTTTCTTGATGACACAGAAAACTATATATCATATCAACCTATATAAATTTTATTATTTAAAAATAACAAATTACACTAATTTTTTTAAGGAAGCTAACATCAATGTTCAAATTTACTTAGTTCATACACAAGTATGCTCTCACAAAAAGGAAAAAAAATACAAATAAAAGTTTCATGTGATTTCATGAATATAATAAAAAGTATTAATGTAAAATTAATCATAAGAAAAAAATAATATCGAAGTATCTATATTACTAATATAAAATATTACTTTTTATTATATCTATACTAAATATGATGAATACATAGTATTGTAATGAATTTCACAACTTTGCTATGTTTGATTATATTATTTAATAACATTAAGTTACAATATTTAATTCAAGAATAAATATATAATTCAGTTATTTCCCTACACATTCATTTGTGCATATTGCAATCATATTTTCTTACTTTTACATACACCATTACATTTATACGGTTTAATTGCCCTAATATCATATATTGACCTCAATACATATATTTACTATATGATATACTTAATTCAAGCAATTTTAATTATTAATAGTAAAAAATAAAAAATAATGATTAACATTAACAGCAAATTCATTTTACATATTTATGATTTAATAATGAACATAAAATGTACAATAAAAATATGTAACTCCTTAAATACAATGTAATAAATAAAAATATATCAATAAAAAAAGATAGAAGGAAAAAAATATAGTGATAACTAAACTATTAAAGAGTTCCCTTTTCCATATAAATTTATTGTTAAATTTAAAAAACTAAACTGTATTCAGGTAATAAATATACTTAATAAATTTTGCATTAAGTAATTTACAATATATCAAAATCTCATCAAAAAGAAATTAAATTATTAATTGCATGCATTTTAACCATAAAAATATATTGGACAAGAAAGTTACATAATAATGTTCAATTTAATTATTACAGCCTAATACGTCTTAATTATAGGTCAGATTACTTTGACATATCATCGAAACACGAAATCATATACACGTCAATTAAAAAAATACACAGTCAAAATATATACGAATGGAATCATTTTAAAATTGTATATTTCCTTTATGCATCTTTGTATAAGGTACAATTATTTTCTCATATATTGCCCAAAGAAAAATAATTATAAATAAAAACATTTATAAATATATTATCCATAAAAGCGGAATTTATAATAAAAGAAATCCATTTTATATGTACATTTACAGCAATTATAATGTTTTATTATTCATTTATTATCATTTCGAAATATGTTTTCTTAAGCATTAAAGAATTAAAATCATTAAAGCTTAATGTTACGGTTATTTTTGTCAATATTGCTTCAGTATTTCCTGTTGGAATACATAAATATATGTTTTAAAAAATGTCTGAATTGTAGCGTTTTTTTTTGTTATGTATTATAATATCCTATTACATAAAAAATTTTATTATTAAATGAAAGTCGAAAAAAATGCAAATAAAGCATGCGTAAATTACAGAATATAAAAATCGTGGTCTCATTAATTTATAATGAAAAAACATTAAAATTACCATTATAAATTGTTTTACCGATATAAATATATATATAATATGCTCCACATACAAATTCATTTTTATTTCAATTTTTATTTATATATCTGTATGATAAAATTATGAAGATGCATTAATAATGCTTCTTAAAAATATTTCTTAAGTAAATAATTTTAATTATTTCATTGTATATACTGATTAGAAATAATTAAATACGTAAATTCATATTTTTTTTATATAATTAATTGTACTGAATATACAACTTATATATTTTGTCTAT
>FLRD01000276.1:0-13051 GCA_900088485.1 Plasmodium ovale wallikeri
GTTTTTATTACTTTTAATAAAATAAGGTAAATTAAATTTTCATTTGCAAAAATAGTAATATATTTTAAATAAGATATTGCAATATGATTATTTCTTAAAATTAAATAGCGAGAAAACATTTTAAAAAGTTATTAAATACCGAAACTGCTATAACAATTTTGCCTTATTATTATTTTTCTCATTGAAATAAACAAATAATTTAATTTATTCCAGAGTATAATATGTGAGAATATTGCTTTTCAGCTTCATGTAAGATACATAGACTAATTCTTATATAATAATTTATTATATTACATATATAATCGTTTAATATCTAAGGAGTATCTAATATCAATTTAATACAAAAAAAAAAATAAAATTATTTAATATTAGCATGAGTCCTATTAAAATGAAATAATACTCCAATACATAATTATATACTTCCTTTGTAATTATCAGAGTAAATATAAAGAACACTTTTTGGATCTAATATACCTACGAAATTCAGATATTATTACATACATTTGGTGTGTCCTATATAGTTAAATTATAATTAATTACTGCTATTCATTTAGTATATTTAATATTAGAAACAATCATGTGCTTAGTATAAAAATTGTATAATTTATTAAAAATTTACATCTTTAAATTTACTCTTTTATGCAAAATAAATTACAAACCGGAAATAAATAAATCTTTATACCTTCTGAATATTTTATTGACAAAGGAGTTATATTTTTTGTTCATAATTAATAGTTATAATTAAAAAATTATTTAATTTCATTAGTTAATTTATTTAATCTATTCTTCCTTGAATTATTTAATGTTTTATAAATATGGCTATACCTTAAAATTAAATCATCCAAATGTAAAAACTCCTACTTATATTATCTATTTATAAAAAAAATGTATTAATTTTATTACATACATATATTCTTTTAGCAAATTAATGATACACACATTGAAATAATTCTTGAACGATGTAATAGCTCTGATATGATATAAAAATTAATATTTAGTTCTGAAATTTTCCCCTTTAAAACATGATATAATATAAAAAACGTTAATAAAATATGTACTTTATTCCATTCATTTGGGTAATGTGTTAAATGAAGGCTTACATACGCATGTTTACACTCCTTCATATACTGTATAAAAATTGATAAACAAAAATACTTTACGTCAATCCTAAATAAATGAACATGAAATATTAATTTAAAATTTTGATTAATACGTTTTTTAAGTGAATTGTGTACTCGCATTAAGTTACATTTTTTATAATATTACATTATTTGTAAAATTTATACATTTTTTATTTCTTTTTATATATTAGAATATACTTATTCTACAGAAACAAACACATTATATCATGTATAATTAAAATATAAGGAATACGTAAATATAAAGGTACGTTAACTATTAAATAATCATCCATTGGTATACTTCCTTACTTAAAAGGCATAAGATTGTAAAAATAAATTAATCCCAAAACAATGAGTAATATATTAGGTTATTTATTTAATAATTATAAGCTTTACAAATTGGAACATATATATTATTATTACTTCAAATGTGTTTCATATCTTCATATTTATTATTACCGAAATCATATTTTTATATAAGCATATTACTCCTAATTTATTCGTGGTCAATTTCGAAAACGATTTTTTTTAAGATATACGTATTATATATATATTAAAATATTTTAATAACATACTGTATGTATTTTAATAAAAAATTATATCAATTATTGTTCCAAAAAATTGAAAAAATCTTCTACATATATTATCATATTATATATGGCCTAATATTTATTAAAAATATATTCTGATTATTGATGATTATTTGAAATGTAGTATTTTTAAGTTTTATTAACCTAATTAAAAAAATATTATTATAACTGAAAATATTAATATAGCTTTAGATTATTTATTAATTATTTCAAATATTTTATATGATTTTATATCTTTTTTTTTATCACAACAATCTCATATTTCTCAAAATGCTTCCATAAAATAATATATGTTTTAAATTAAGCGGTAGTGATAATTATATTGAATTATTTATTAGTTTTCTTCCTACATGTTAACCGTTAATATTACAAGTTTCCATTGAATAAACAGTTTAAAGGATATATAATAATGCGTTATAATATATTTTGCATATAACGGAATTTATAAAAACATATTAAGGTAACTTAATGGTTTATTAGGAACTACATATAACATATTATTAAAGAGCATATTTCAAGTTTATTTTACTCATAAAATATTACTTCTTAATTATACAAAATATTAAAAACATTCTATAAAATAATTTTATAAAAAAAATAAATTGAATAAAAATACTTAAAAAAAAATTGGAAGAAAATAAAAAATATATAATAATTAAAATGACAAAAGTAACAATTTGTAGCATACATTTTAACTATTGTTTGAAAACTACCGACTTAACATTTAAGTTATTAATGATGTGGCATAATTAAAACTGAATTTCTAAAATTCACAACTCTGTATTTTAAAAAAAAGTGAAAATGATAGATTAGGTAAATAAATAATTATCTCCATATTACTATTGAATTAATTATTTTAATTTCCCTTAGCATTGTATGTTCTTGTATGTAAATCTTATTATTTTTAATCATGTAGAAGACATTTAGCTTTACCTTTTCTTATATAATCAATCTGAACATTTTAATTATTTTTACGCACATTTCTGTTGTTAACTCATTTAAAACACAATAATTATATATATAATTAAATTCATTGCATATTACATATGTTTTTTATATTATGTATCAATTTAATATATGTGCTTATAATTTCATAAGAAAAAATACAATTAGTTTCAACATAGTATTGTTCTTATTTATTATGACAATATAAATTACAAATATATATTAACAATATATTATGGCATTTACGACCAACATATGATAAAATAATAAATTCCAATAGCAAAAAGGTGATATAAATTAATATAAAATTTTCAAAAAAATTAAATCTAGATGTTTTATTCGCCTTAATCTAAATACACTTACTATTATATTTCAGTAGGCATTCTTTCATTAAATAAACAAAAAAAATAATTTATTTTAAAATAATATTAACATATATTATCTCCATAAATCATAAATGAATCTTTTTAATCTGACACAAGCGCCGAAATTAAGTTAAATAAATGAGGAAAAAGAAAGAGTAATTTATTTTATAGAAATATACAATAAAAATTATTTCCATGTTTTATTTTTTAACAACTAAAATAAATTTTATTTATAAATTATTCGATATATTATTTAATGCTTGTCTTTTTCGTTCATATATTTTTATACAGAATATATAATATAAATAGATAATTTTAAATCTAAATACCATGTTATGAAAGCATTATATTTTATATATTGAATTATAGAAATATAATAAATAAAGAATTATCAAATATTAGTACAAGAAAACACAATTTAATGGTTATTAAACTAGTAAACACATCACTTATTTATATTGTAATATGGAGGAGTATACAAAGGAATACATTTTTTAACATAAATA
Organism: Plasmodium ovale wallikeri; assembly: GCA_900088485.1. Lineage (NCBI taxonomy): Eukaryota > Apicomplexa > Aconoidasida > Haemosporida > Plasmodiidae > Plasmodium > Plasmodium ovale. The sequence continues at coordinate 3,528 of FLRD01000276.1, forward strand.
ACGAAGTATATAAATAAATATATAATTATTTTTTGTTGTTGTTTTTGTTATTTATATTGTTACATTTGTGCTAATTTTTATAGATTTCCTATTTTTATTTATTATATAATAAAGTATTATATATAGGTGCATTATTATGATTTATCCACACAGAACAAAAACATATTCATCATCATGATGTATGTATTAAAAATTTATAAACGAAAAAATATAACTGAGAAATACCAATTTTCATCTTTAAGTCGTAATAATTCTAATATATAATTTAATTTTTTTAATTTAATATGTGTTATTAATTCGTATAAATTATTTTCAATTATTAGGTATTAATTCAAAATTATATATGTTTAAACGTTTCAGGAATATATACATATGTAGCTATTTAAATTTTAAAATAAACTTGTAGAATAAATGAATAATAAGAAATAGGAATTCTAATTGCTCAAACTTGTATTATTATTTTGAGTTATCCGTATAATATAACTTGATTTTAAGCCTAATTGTCATTAATACTATTCAATGATTCATTAGTATTCCTTAAGATGGCTGATCTTTTAGGATTTACTACAAATACACACGAAATTCCTATTGATTTTTTTTTTGGTATGATCAAGGATGATGTTAAAAAACTTATTCATAAATATGGACACAAAAATTGCGGTTTATTGCACGAAGAATTGTGCACAGAAATACACAAAATTGTAACTGAGAAAAGGGAAATTATATTCAAATACGTGAATCAAAATGGTAAGACAAAATGGCATAGTGAATGGCGTAGCCAAAGAAAAGGATTTTTTAATAACTTATTTGAAGAAGAGGGATTTATAAATATGTGTTATCCATCAAAGGAAAAAGGCAATCCAAATCTTCAAAAATTAAAATTAAAACATATAGAATTTTGTAAAAAAAGAGATGAGTGGAAAGCAGAAGTAGAAGCCAACCCCGAATATAATGCTTGTAGAAAATATGATTCATGGATAGAAAAAGAAAAAGCATCTTTCATTCGTGAATATTTAGAAAATGTTAGTAAATATCAACGTCCAACTGTAGACAAATACTTTAGAACTAAAGATCATCCTGGAGGACATGACCCACGTGGAACATATCAAAATAGTAAATTGAACTGCACTCAATATAATCCACTCCCAAGAAGTAATCCAAAAATACCAGTAACAGAAGCACCCAGAAATAAACTACAATCCCCGATTGAACCTAATATTATAACTGGATCTCAAGGAAAAGATGGAAGTTCTGCAACAGGTAAAGATAGTGGAAGTGCTAAAAAAAAATCTGAAGAAAAAAAAACTGCAAGACCCAAATCTCATACTCCTCATTCTCAAATACCCGCTACGTCTAAGACACAAACAGATGGTACGCATATAGGTCAACCTACTTATGCAATACCTAAAGCTCCTCTTTCTACAGTTAGCAGAAACGCAGAAAACCAAGAAGCAACTCCTATACAAGGTCAACACCCAACAAATATCCTCCCAAGTGCACAAGCAGAAGATCCTCGACAAGCTAAAAGTCCTCCACTTCCTCAAAATGATACAATCCCAACACCCGCTATACAGAATGTACCCGCGCCAACAGCAACTACATCTTCATCTTCAACACTAGCTACAGTTAATGATACAACTTCAAGTCAGACTACACCTACATCTCCAAGTTTAACAATAACTTCAGATTCATCCCCAAATTCAGGTTCACCTTTACCTTCAAATCCACTTCTTCCTGTAACTGATACTAAAGGCCAAGATAGAGCTTCACAATCTAGTACATCATCAGACACACTTGCAACTACACATCCTAATCAAAGTGTACTTTCAAATGCGCCTGTAGATTCATCATTACCTCCAACACAATCTCCCGTACTAACTGTACTTCCAGCTGTAACTACAGTTGAAGGGCCAGGAACATTTATATCTTCAAGTGCTAATGGAACTACAACAACAGTTACAACTATAACAGCGACTCGAGCTACGGCTACGATTCCAGCAATGAGTTCAATAAAAGCACCTATACTATCTACACAACAAGCTCATAGTGCGCCTAATTCTCAAGAAGTACCCCCACCACCAGCTTCAAGTGGACCCAAAACAACAGTACATAATACAGGTAAGATAAATGAAAAGAATAGAATTCATATCCAATAGAAAAAATAAATACAGTATATCACAAAACAAATAAACATAATACTTCCATTATTCATTATTCAAAGAGTCTCAGCAAACAGTTACACCAAAGCATACTCCTTTTAGTGGAAGTGATACTGGAGGAGTTTTAGTTCCAACACAACGAGGTTAAAATACTAACAATATTTTAATTTTATATTCATATTTTTGTATAAAATAAAAAAAAAGAAATTATATTATATAAAGACTCAGGTTGAAATTATAATACTTATTTATTCACAAAAGATTCTGCAGATGGTAATAAAATAATAACATTTCCTATAAATACATCTCAAAAATCTAAAGATTCAGCACCAGTTTCAAGCACATCCTTACCTGAGGGTGCACAGCCTAGTGGTAAACCTAGCATCACATCCACAAAATTTCCACCTTCAACTACTATTATACCCACTATCATAATAATTCTAGCAGCTATTACATTACTTTTCCAACTTTATAAAGTAAAATAAAATATGTTCTTTAACAAAAATAAAGTTCCATTCATAATTAATCCTAATGATTATATTTCCACTATAAAATACATTCATATTATATATATGTATTTATAATTATTCACAAATAAGTACACATCATTTGGATTCTTGCTTGGCCGAAGAAGAAAAAGAAGAAAACAGGATTTAAGAAGAATATTTAAAACACCTGAAAAACCCACATATGAATCTCCAAACATAACTGTGCATGAATTGGAAGATCCTAATTTGGTAGGACAAACAGTGGAAAATGACGTATACACTAAATTATTAAAAATTAACAGATATAAACAAGAAATGCAGAAGAGAAAAAAGAAGAACAAGAAAACATTAATAGAAGTGCACATGGAAGTATTCGATGAATATAAAAATGATGAGTGGGAATTACATAAAGGGGATTTTCTAGAAATATGTTTACGTGGGTTTATAAATGAAGGAAATGAAACTTATCAAAAATTTCTCAATTCGAAATTAACTATAAACAACATAAAAAATGAAAAAACTATAGAAGATATACAAAAACAAGAAATTTTATGGAACAATTGGATAGAAAACCATAGGAATATTCTAGAACTATGGAAAAAAGAAAAATGGTTTCATGTTTTGAAAAATAAATGGAGAAACGAAGAGCAGAAGTATAAAGAGAAAAATAATAAGTTACAAGAAAATATATTAAATGAACAAGAAACACATTCAATAGTAAACCAGAAAGATATATGGAAACAGTGGATATCGAAACAAGCAACTCTTATAGACTTGTTTAATAAAGAAGACTGGTTTAAGTCGATGGTATATGTACAAGATAAAGAAAAAGATAACTATCATATAAATGAATATAATAACATTTCAGTAACAAGTAAAACTGAATTAAAAAATGAAAAAAGTAATCATGAACATGGTAGAAATAAAAATATTATACAAATATTGATAGTACAGATTCATATGATGGTTTTAGAAGAATGTATAAAAGAAGAGATGATAAAACAAAAAGAATTGTGCGTAGATAATTTTATAGAGGATATCCATAACAAAAATAATTATGATGAAAAAGGAAATATACCACCATGTGATACAGATGATTTCAATGTTCTTGAATATGAGGAAATTCATACATCCAGAAATAAATAATGCGTAAAATGCTTTATTTATAGATAAATAAATAAAAGGTAAATCGTTAAGTGTATCCTGAAAAACAAAGATAAATTAATGAAAATATTATTACTAACTATGAAATAAGCAATACAATTGGATATATTAACGAATTATTATTGTAGACATAAATAAAACATATAAATTATTAAAAGGCATAATAATTTTCTAATAAAATTTTTTGATCAATACAAGGATAAAAAAATATAGGCGAATACAAATTTACACATTAATAACCGAAGAATCGTGTTTTCAAAATAACACATTATTTCATATATTTCAATAAAATAAAATGAAAAGCAATAACAGCAAGCATTTAGTTCATCTCGATCATACAAGTGTAAAAGTAGAATAAATAAAGCACTTAATGTAGTAATGTGTTGCCATGTAAAAAATCATAATATATTACCAAATTATATGATAAATAATTGTCAAACTGGCATATTTCAATTACGTATCTTTTAATTTAACATGGAAATATGTATAAACATATGAAATATCAAAAAAGAAATAAAATAAAAATGAACATTTTTTATGTGTATCAATAAATATTCATTATTGCATAATTATAAAATTTCAGAAAAAAAATAGTGTACACTACAAATTTATCAGCAATAAATGTGTTATAATACAGAATTAATAAAAATATAGTAAGAGTCATTTCTATTATTTTATTAAACTAAATAATATGTATTCTAAATAAATAAAATAGTTCTAAGTTGAAAATATATTTTGTAGGTTTCATATGCCAAATTCATATAATTTAAAAGAACCATTAATTGGTTAATTGTGATATTTTGGGAATATTTTTATAAATTCATAAAAGGATACGTTTTAATATTATTCAATTTATTTCATTAATTAATATTAATACAAAATTTTTAATTCTATTAGTTTTCCTTTTTTTTTGGTATGTATTATTAACATTTTAAAACATTCAAGTTTTGTAAAGATACATTAATCATTTATAAATATAAATAAACATATTTTTTAATTACATTAAAGAATAACTATGTATGTCATTCACATACTCTTCGTAACTAGATTTAACAGAAAACATAAAAACCATCGTATACAAAGCTGTTATGACTGTATATATTATTTATTGCTATTGATATGCATGCATATGTTATTAAATTAATGTAAAAGTGATAATTACTCACTCAATTAATGTATTACCTCTATTTATATATGATTACATTATTAATAGAAAATGAATTAATATATACGCGAATAATTACAACATTTTCCTAATTACAAAAATTTTATCATATTAGAGTTCTATATAAAAACATTTCAAAAAATAATGTTTCTAAGTATTTAATTTAAATGACATTTCCGATATTTCCTAAGAATGAATATTCTAATGACTGAAGTGTATGAAATCAATCTATTTAAGTATATAATAATAAGGATATCTAGTAAGAAGAAAGAAAAAACATTACAACAGTAAACTTATTTTATCATTCATAAATAATAGCTTTTAAGTTTTTTTTCTATTTTTGCACACGATAAAAATTATTTCCTAAAAAAATTGTTCAACTGATTAGATACATATTAGCTTTTTCTTTTATACAACACATATTTTAAACAATCTAATTATAATTATTTATTCATATCATTTTTATAATTAATTACATACATAATTGATGTTCTTATATAGTTGAAATCATTGTGAACATATATATAATACATATAGATGTTACAAAATATTAGTAAGTGGAACAGTTAAAATGGGGAGATAGGATAGGTACATATAAATGGCTGTGATTCCCTTTTTAATTCTTGCCTAATAATAAAAAAAAAATGTTTTAACCACTGTTATATTCATTATTTATTAATGACACGGATTTTAATATATATCTATAATGTAGATATATGTATGTTACTGATATTCTTGAAAATATATTGAAATACGAAATAGAATTGTATGCATCAGTTATTATAAAAATATTATTATATGAGCACAATAAGGTATCACTAATAAAATTATTTTTTTTTAAAAAGAAATGTAAATAATTAATTTATTTTTCACACATACTATCATGATTATATGTAAAAAAAATTATTTACATGTAACTTTTTTTTTAAATGTTTATATATATAATGGTATATGTGCTTAAATGAAACTATAAGAAATCTATAACAAATAAAATTTTTGGTTAAATTCTCTGTTAATCTTTCAATTTTTTGTATTTTATATTTCTTATATTATTACGCAACCCCTTATACACATTTTAAAGCTTTTTATTATTAAAGGAAAACTCAAAAAATAATATTTATTGGAAAATATATTTTACTATTCTTTCCTGGTGATTTCTAAAATTTGCACATTTAAATTTAAATCTCAATAAATATACATAAACATATGGATAAGTAATTAAATTTATCATAGCATGCCTATGCAAAATTTATAGTATTTTTCAAGATGGTTATATTAAAAAATTCATATTATTTATTTATATATATTTATTCCACTATAATATAACATTTTTATTTTCATAAGAATAATACATTTAATTTTTCCACAGAAAATTCTAAATTGAAATAATTATTGTAATACAAAGAAAATAAAAATTGTGCAGTGCATTATGGAATAAGAATTTGCATAATAAATTATAGGAACAAAAACAAAAGTAATAATTCATGAATTACAATGGTATAAAGATATTAATTTGAGAAAAACAATAAGGCTCTATAATAATTAATATAAATATGTAAATATAAAGTAAATGTGAATCCATACAAGGTATGTATAACATATGATAATCATAGATTATAAAAAAATATTAATTTAAAATAGAAAGTGCATAAATGTATATGAAAACATAAACATAACAAAAAGTTAAATATATTCAAATAAATATTACTTATAAATATTTATAAAAATAAATCAATTGTATAGAATTTTGCAGGATTTGCCATAAAATTACATCTACAATTTATTGTTCTGTAATATTGAAATATTCTAAAAATATTTATGAATGGATGTTTTACATCAATCCAAGTTAATTTTACAAAGAATAATTTTCTTAAAATTTCAAGTTATGTTATATATTACAGTGAAACATTAAGTTATATGCTTTAATTTTTATTTTAATTTTTTTTTAATTTCACATTAAAAAGTACTAGCTTCCTAATAAATATTTTAGTTTATTTATTTTATTTACTTTTTTATATATACCATTTAAGAAAGTAATAGAGATAATTACGTTTAAATATACATTTCTTATATTATTTCTTAATTGGACACACAAGTATATTCTATACACTTTATTATGATTATTAATTATTCAATTCTACGCTTCTGTAATGAATTTTTATATAAATTAGAACCCTTTTTAGTTCATATTTTTGCACGTAAATAATCATTCCAATATATAATAAAGTAGGGTGGATAAAACTAGTTATATAGAAATATAAATATTATAATTTAAGAAAAGTGAAAAGAGATAGGAAGGATATAAAAAAATAGGTATATATTAAGCATAAAATATAATTATAAAAAATGTTTATTTAAAAATTAATTTGATAAATATGGAAAAAATACATTATACTATTTTATATTTGTATTTCACAGAATTTTTCCATAATTTTTTTTTTTTTATTATTTACGCAGAGTTTTTTTTTTTAACTGTATATCACGTATTATATAAAGTAAAATAATATCTTAAATAAAATATTTTACAAATGTACTATTCATAATTCATGTATAATTTAAATTCAGTATAAATATGAATTACTATATAACCAAGAAAAATTCATTATATAATGTAGAAAATAGAGATATATTTTCATAATCATTATTATAATTATACATTTCCAATTTACAATTGTTCTCAAGAATACAGCGTAAAAAAAAGTAACATTATTTTTTGGATATTTAATATAAAATAAACTTATTTAATACATTTTTATTATTTGTTATAATTATTTTATCTTTATTAACATAATATGTAATATTACATAAATTTCTTAGGTGAATATTGTGAGAATGCAACAGCAAAAGAAGAGAGATCATATATATTAAATTTAATCACTAAGATTTATTTTGAATATGAACAAGGCTGATTCATGTGTGAAATTTTTTTTTAAATATTATTTTTCTATAATCAAATTTAAAAAGGGAAAATTCATACATTAATATAATTGTTAAATAATATATATTTAAAAAAAAAAATTTCTTATAAAAAAAATATAATTAATATTTTATTACATGATTTTAGAAAGTATTTTTGGTAAATAATTTTTTTTATATTAATGTTTATTATAATTATGTATGTTCTTTTTGCTGTTATTAATAATATTAATGATGAAAATTTAAAATTATATAATAGTTAGTGAACTTATGGTCTATATTTAAATAATTTAATACTTGGAAATATTTGTAATTATTCATTAAGCATTTATATGTAAAAGCAAAACCTGTAACTATATATTTTATGTTTACATTATAATAAGAATACATCTTAAAATATTATTATTTCATTGAGAAAATATATAATACTATGTAGATAATCCTTAAAAATGGGCTCAGAAGTATACTTTTTATTATTAATATTAACTATGTATTTTTTTTTATGTATTTTTTTATTCATTATATTCACTTGTAAAGCTCTGTTATAAAGTTAGTCCGTATAAATGAATATAACTCTTTTGTGTTGTAACTTTTCAGGATGATAATAATCTTAACTTACATTCTGATAAGTGTTACAATGAGTTAGATACTAAATATGTTGATGATGGAAATGATGAAAAGTGTGAGAACTTGGGAAAAAAATCTGGTGAATATAAGAAAGCAGCTCTTCTTTGTATGGGATTAAAGGGAAATCTGGAAAAATACGACGCCTTGGATATTTTCGGAAAAATGAATTATTATAAATGCAAGTATTTGAGTTTGTGGGCACATGATCGATTATCAAAACTAAAAATAGTAGAAAAATCCACTATTATGAGTACTTTATTAGGAATTTGGGGTGATTCTACAAATTTTAAAAAATGTAATTCTTCCGATTTTCCTGCTTATGTTCATAATGCGGATTACATAAAAGAGAAAAGCCTATATGATTATGCTTTGAATTATGAAGATCTTGAAAATCGTTGCAAAAAATGTGATGTTATTCCATGTACCAGAGAACTTGCAGAATACATTACGGAAAGCCAAAAAGTGTATAATCAGGTTAAAAGCGAATGTAAATCTGCAGAAAATAATTATGTTCAGCGCTCTTGTACTACATTAAAAAACATTGAGATCATTTATCCTAATGAAGAATTATTAAATCTAGAATGTAAACGTATAGAAGATGATTTAAGCTCTCTTAGAGGCCAAGATGACGGAGGGCATGGGTCACAAGAAGATTTTAGAGAAACTTCAGCCTCTGGTTTACCTGCTCAAGAAGTTGCATATTCAGATTCTCAGAAAGCCATAGGAACCGTTGTACCTATCTTAGGAGTTTTATCAATTGGTTTCATATTACATAAAGTATATATAAATAAAAAATATATATTAAGTATTATTATTATTTATTTTACGTGATTAAATACTTGCTCTTATGAAATATATACACTACAAACTTCACGTTTATCTTTCATATTTTAGTTCACAGGATTGGGATCTATGGCACGTAATTTGTTAAGAAAGGGAAGAATAAATGAAATGAATTCACATGATGAATTCACAAATGAATTATTAGAAGATACTCCAGAATAA
>FLRD01000280.1:0-17425 GCA_900088485.1 Plasmodium ovale wallikeri
TTAAACAAATATTAGTTATGATATTTCATAATATTTGTTCATTAGAAATGAATTACTTAACAACTATTTATATATCGATGAGAACAAATAATTTAATAGTTGTACTTGAAATTCATGAGTATCTTTATTTTTTTATTTTGTGTTTATAAGAAAGCTATAAAACACGTGTTGTAATAATAAAAATAATCTAATAAATTACTACATTATAAAAATCTTATATTTATATATGCATATTTCTCTTAATTATGTATACTTATGTACATGCATAAAGTATTCCTTGTATAAAATAAACATTATATACTAAGATATTGAATGTTAATTTCATTTTATGTGTAGATTTAATGAACATAGTTCGTTTTTTTGTAAAACTTATTGATGCAATAATATGACTTGAAAAAAAATTGGTTATCCATATGTTTTAGCGGCTAGTATTATTTATTCCATAAAATTGTTTCTATTATTTTTGTAATTTTATTTTTCTTATTATATGTATGTAATACTATTGTAGTTTAATGTTTGAAAAACAAAATTAAAATTGTTTTCATGAAATTTTTATTTAATCTACAAGATGTGTGAAAAACTACACGTAATTTGTCAATTAAGAAGTTGAAACTATATTTGAAATAATATAATTTTATTTAAACCAGTTTATTACTACAAACATTTCTAGTAAATCTAAAAAGAATGTAATGTAATAAAAATCCAAGGGCTGACAGTGTATATTATTAAATTTCAGTACAATAAATATTTATATGGTATAGTATAAATAAACGACTATTACCCATACACAATAGCGCGGTTTTTCATGAAAATGAAGCGTCAAGTTCTCATTAATATTATTTTTTACTTGATTTTCTGAATGTATTCTACAAAGATTCAAATTATTATGATAACCGTTTAAAAGAGTTCACGACTAAAAGATATATTGATGGAATAAGATCTGGTTGTAATGCGTTTTTTCGTAATACCACATTCTCAAATATCCAATATATCGAAGAAAATTGTGGACAATTTAAATTTCTGTATAATAAGTTAAATTTTTTTGCATACGAATTCTACAGTGAAAATCCGTATCTTAGCGAAAAAGATTACGAATTCTTTAACTGCTGATTAAATATTAAATTACGAAATAACAATATTAACAGTTCAATGTGTTAAAGATTTATTAAACAAAAATAAAGGCGAAGAAAATATTACATAACATTATTTTTGATCATATCGAAAATATGAAAATGTTATATTCTTTATAAAAAATTAAGCGTATAACTGAGAACAAATTCAAAGGAATAAGTTCATTATTAGTTCCAGTACATGGATTTTTTCTCATGATAATATTTTCTAGTATGCTTAAAAAAATTACATACATTATTATTTATATTGAATAGAATTTATTAATAATTTTTATAACAATGAAAGGCCATTTCCATAGTATGTCTTATTTACGAATGTGTAAATTTTTTTTGTGTTTTATTTTGCTTCTCGTTAATATATACATATTAAATCAAAAATGTTAAAAAATATAGGGATCATTGTGAATGGTGGAAAGGAATTATTATTACATTTTTATGACATTGAAAACATAAATATGGGTCTGGCAGATTAAATATATGTTATAATTCTGCAAGGAATTTATAATCCTCTTAAATTCATGAACGGTATTCTTAAAAAATAGTACAAAGTAAAATTTATATAGATGATATAACTATATTTGGGGTACATTATGCGGATATACACTTTTATTTCATCAATTTCTTGTTTTATAAAATAATTAAAAAGCATATTTCTTCATTTTAATAGAACTTTTATTTTCTAAATCATTATAATATTTTATTAATAAATATTTGTTCACTGATGTTAATAAAAAAATATTTTATTTGCATTACAAAATAAAAATTTAATAACTAATAGGAAATTATATGTTTACAACATTAAAAAAAAAAAAGGAAATTTTATTGGAAAACTTTTTCAATTTTTTGTCATAGATAATTTTTAGGGTAACATCATTATAATTAAGGTGTATGTTTAATATTTATGCTATATACTATAAATAGGATTTATTCACATATAATAATTAATGCTATTTAATTGATTTTTTAGTATTTACTAAAACATTAGTATATAGTATACTCTTCATAATTTTAATAATAAGGTTATATACTTATATATCACGAATGATTACCATGATAATAGTTTTCGTGTTATAATAATAAATTACAAAAGATAATTATTATTTTGGAAAAGGAAAAGCATTTAATTCTTATGTATTATGATATTTATATTAAATATTTTAATATAACAAAAAAAATAATATATAATTGATTGTGTAAAACTTAGGACTTTTGCTTATTTTTTATATATGATTTATTTTACGGGATAACATATAAAAAGAATATTATATTGATAAGGTGAATGAAAATACCACAGGTTATTGTTTTATAGTGTTATATACTATATTGCTCTTGTGTTACTATAAATAAAATTTTCACTATGGTTTATTATGTCTAAAATTTTTATTATGTTGTAATATTAATAATTTTAAAGTAATTCATTGATAATTAGTAAGCAGAGTATGTCCCATCAAAATATTTGTATATAAATTACCATATTAATAAAGACAATCACTGCTATATCAATAGATAGGTGTTGTTTACTTTTTGTATATAGATATTATGCATTGAAGTTTTTGTTATTTTATTCTGTTTTAATGTCTGAAGATATAGTAGCTGAAGCCCTTAAATTATTCGAAGTGAATATATACCCAAATTTTTCCAGAAATAACAGCTTATAAAACTTTATTTAAATCTTTTATATTTTATTATGTACGATAAATTATGCATAGATTATAATAAAACTTCATACATTTTTTTTGTACGCATAGGATGAAACACGGAAAAATTCTGATTTACAAAAGTTTTATGAAGATTTTTACAGCGCTATTAAAAATGATTATGAAATTTTTGAGGGTTGCATAGAAGAAAATAGAAAAAAAAAAAATAAACATGATAGTAATGTTTTTTGTCATATAAATCATAAAAATAAAATAGCTTTGGAAAATTTTCAGGAACAATTTAAATCTACTCGTTTGCAGGATAACAAACACTGTGATTATTTGTTGTATTGGATGTCTGATAAAATAGCGGAATGCAAACATAATACCCATCGTTTTATTTGGTTATATAATATATTTCAGAAATTTTGGAAAAATGGTTCTTGCTGTAATAAAAAGGATAATGGAAGTAATGGATGTGAAAAACCGTATGTCATTGAATTCGATTTTAATGCATTAAAAAGTAAGAAAGGATTGTATGTACTTTTAGACTATTATAATAGTAATAAAAATATTTTAAAGAGTGAAACGCCTGAAAAGAAAAAGTCATTTTGTAATTATGTAAAGTATATGTTTAAGCTATATCACAATATGGATAGCGAAGTTGATATACATGTGCATGAGAAGTATGACAAAGAATTATCAATTTTTCGAAGTAATTTTGAAAATGAAGAAAATATATCTGAATTAAAGATAGGATGCAATTATCCAAATTTATCCGTAAAATCTGAAAGAGAATTAAATAACTCAATAATGTCATCAAAAGGCAATTTTCAAAGATTCATACCATTTAAAGAGGAGTTGTCTAAGTATGTGATAAAATCTCCAAGTGAAATGGTACCTGAAAAAAAAAAAGAAACAAAATACATTTTTTTCATATTAAAATTAATATATATTGCATAGTTTTATAATATTACATAGCAGTAGTAGTAGTATAGACAGTAAAAAATAAAAAAGAATTAAGCATAAATATTATTTTCATTAATTTTAACTTATATTTAAGGATGATATTTTGAAGGAAACATCTTCATATAAATTATATAAAGAATTTGAGACAAAGGTAGAGGCTGAAACAGACAATGAATACTGTAAAGGAATCTTTAAGGAAGAAAACAAATACCAAGTTGAAGGTATAGAAATTTGTAAGAAGATTATAAATAATTTTAAGAAGTTATATAATAATGAAATTAATATAAAGACAGATAATCCTTGTTTGCATTACAAAAATTGGGTGTATCACGAAATATGGAAACTTATTATCAGTCAATCAGAACAAAGGAATGCCAAAGAAATTATCAATAAATTTTTGGATATACAAAAAGGGAAAAATGTTAACAGTAGTGATTCCAAAAAAGTTTGCCATTATTATTTTATTTTCAGTGATTTCATTGAATTAAATTCTAAAAAGGAAGAAAAAGATTTGCACGACTATTTCAAGTATTATCATACCATATATGAAAATATTTCTCCTCATACTTCTGATAAGGAAAAGTATAAAGTGTATATCCAATATATTTATGAATTATATAAAAGGCATAAAATTGATTGGAAATGTTGCGACGAATCATATGGTGTTGATCCATTATGTAGACATTATTTTAAATGTGAAGAAGAATATAACCCTAGTTATCTCTTAGAAATATTAAATGGTGCGAAAAAAGAAGACATTAAAAAGAAGTATAAAACTCCTCCAGTTGTACTCTTTGGTGAGGAAAAACTTACTGGTGATTTAAAAGAGGAAGATGTCATGAGAATTCAGTATGGAAGGTGTACTAAAATTTATTATCCAGAAGACCGTGAAAAAGTTTTTGCATTAAGATGTGATTATAAGGCATCCAATGATCACTTTGAAAAGTTTTCTAATAATTTACCTGACGGGAAGAAAAAATATAATGAAAAAGGCACTACATCAACTAGTATATCACCTGTTAATTTGAGTAATTTCTCTGATATCTCAAATGTATCAGAAGAAGAATCTAATCCTGTTTATTACAAAATTCCAACGTCAGTTGCTCTTGGACTAGGAACAGCTTTAGTTTTTTTTCTTTACTACAAAGTATAATGAAATTTTCTTTTATCATACAAACATTTTACTTTATTAATTATACTATAGATAAAAAATAAATGTTCTATAATATCTTATATTTTCCTTCCCTAAATTAGTTTACTCCCTTTGGATCGTTATTTGAAAAAAGAGGTCGAGGAGGAAGAAATTTTGAGGATGATTTTAATGAAGAATATATGCAAGAGTTCCCATATGACTCAGAATATGAGGACGTAAATATGCGTAACAGGCGAATACAGATAGCATATCATGGAGCGTGACAAAACTTAAGTAAGCTTTATATTTTATTCAAAATTATATTTGAACAATACTATTAAGATGTTTAAAATAGATTTACAGGGATATTTATGTTTAATAAAAAATTATATTATAATATTACGCAAAATATCTACATCCGGGGGTTGAAGAAAACTACAATAAATATTATAAATTTAAGAACTGACAGCTTGCTTAAAATGCATTTAATATAGATATATATTTATAGAATATTTTGTATTACAAAAATTAATTATTTATCATTATTTTATATGATGTTTCATATAAGTTATAAAATATAGCATATATAGAAGCTTGCACGGAAAACTTCAGATAGATAATAGTACAACTTATATATGCAACAAAAGAAATAAAGAAATTATTATCAATAAAAATGTAAATTAAAATAAATTACTATTTATAAAATATGAAAAGCAAAAGAAGATATACAATTTTTTATAGTTAGCATGGTAACTAAAATTGAATGATCATAAGTAGAAAAACATTCGTCTTAAAAAAAAATCTAAGAGAATATTAAAACATATGCATAAAGATATATGATGAATATTTCTTATATAGAATATAATGAAAAAATTAAACATATTAATATATTAGGGAAAATGTTTTTCATTAATATTATGTATGAGAACGATTGTAAATATGTTTGACAATTTTGCCGAATATACTGCTTTGTCTATTTGTTACATTCCATGTAATTTTTTTGTGTTTTAATTTTAATAATTAAATTTATTATTTTCCTTTTTCTTATTCATTTTATTCATTTATTAATATAATTACGATGATATCTTACTTTTATAACATCTGTATAAATTCAGTTATCGAGTTTAAATTGTCCCTTGTGTCCATGTTAATTGTTTTGCGATATGTTATAGAATGGAAATTATCTATTTCTATGATCATATCCATATATTTTTTTCATATCTATTTGTTAATAATTCGATAGAAACATACTGATTTTCGATGTTTAAAACTATATTTTCCATTGACATCTTTTAAAATGGAACTATGTAGGATGAAATGTCATATTAATAAAAAATGCAGTGTGCATAAAGCCTATTCTTTATGGATAATTATAAATATCCAGCAAAATGTATTAAATATATAAATGTTCCTAGAAATATGTATGTTACTAAATATTCAAATATACCATAATTATTATTTTATTCATAGGGGTATTTAACAAGATAAGGAGATAAATTGTATAATATGATAAATGTTGTTGGTGCTATATATACATTTATATATATAACTTATAATTAGTACACTTAACAATTATATATAACTTCTATTAAGCCTTATTTTTAATTAATATTAATTCCTTCTATTATATATTTGCATATAAGAATAGATATATAACAAATAACCAATGAAGTACTTTTATTAAAAATTTATTTTTTCAATAATTAAAGCATTAGTATACTACATAAAGATAAATTCTTGTATTACTGAATTTCGTTATATACATACATAAATTTACGCACAAAGATAGGTTGCTATATGTACATTTAATCCTATTTGTAAAAGCATTTTGTTCTTCTAATTTTACTAATGTATATGTTATTTATACTAATAGAATATTCAAGGAACGTGGAAAATTTTAGTAAAATCATAATTGTGAAATTAGAAAATACATTAGAATGCATGGGAATGATTATACTTTATTTTTGAAAAAGTTTATTTCTTACACTATATTTAAATATATTATATAGCAAGGAATTATATCAAATTATTTTTATTCTATTTTTTTTGATTAATATTAAAATATTAAATAATTATTAAAAATAAAATAATATACATATTATATTTAAAAATTAAAATGTAACTACTGATGCTTCGTAATACAAAAACCTTTAATTATCAAACATGTAATATTAATATTAAGATTATATTATTGCATGTAAAATAAGTTGATACAAGAAAAGAATCAAAAGAAAGGAATGGAAATCTTTTCATATATATGCAATAAAAAAATACAGTTTTGTACATAGGTAATAAATAATCCACACGAAATATATAATTTATATAAAAATAGGGAGTGTACTATAAAATATTATTCTATATTTATATGAGAATAAAATATTCCTTACAATATTGAGTAATTAATATATATTTATTTAATATATAAATTAATCTTTATCTTTCGGAAATAAATTAACTATATGTTATTTTTTAATGTAATCTAGAATAAAATATAAGGGATTGAATAACTATGTTTTTCTTGTGCATATATATTTTCATCAGTGTTCATTAATTCGCAATATATATTTATTATTAATTTAATGAAAATATATACAAAGTTTTAATAAATTTGTTATAATGTTTTCTTAATTATATGGGATAAAATGTTTTGAAACAATAAGAACTTTAATTATTATTTATGTGAAAAATTATATAAGATATTACACATTATGTCACAATACATTTATGCACTGAATTTTGCAGAATATACCTATGTATTACAAATGATTAAAATTGACGTAATAATATAGAATTTATATTTTCACGTAATATTTTAAATAGTAAGGCTCATATTTGCGGGTAAGGACACTTTGATAATATACTGGAAATAAATACAATTAAATGTTATATTAAATATTCCTAAGTTATTACAAAAATATATATACCACTTCCGATTTACAGTTAATGAATTGTATTACCTTAATATACTTCTTCCTACATAAAATGTTATTTTGTGATATATTCGGTATTTTCTTTTTCTAAAGATATACACTTATAAAACAAGTATTATTATACATCTATATTTCTTTAATCCATAAAAATTATATATGTTCATTTTATTAGGATAATTAATTATTCATGGAATCATATGCTATGTAAAATTGATTATCCTCTTGAGGGTTATCTAGATACTGTGGAGGGTCTTCTGAGAAAATCCCATTTACATCATCATATGTTTCTTCATGTGAAATATGACTTTTCTTTTGGAAATTTCGTAGCATGCTTCCTACAAATGAATTCTATTGTACAAATTAAAATTTTTATACGTATGAAAATGTATTTACAATATAGTAGGTATATTTACACAATAATTATTTGTTATATTGTCATATATAATAAGTGTTATAAATTGATGATTTAGCATACTCTATATAGATACAATCCAGAAATACAAGCTCCTAACAATGTGGATACTGATGTAAGTGCGATTTTTGTAGGTGATGCATTGAATGAATCTTCTGGGTGTGTTCCAGGTAAATGTTTATTATCATATGGGATTGGTAATTCATCACTTTTAAATTCAACCATTTTATCTCCAATGCACGTAACATTAGGAAAAGTTACACCAGAATTTTTTAATGTACATTTGTGTTCAATATGAAAATCACCATCTTCTTTAGTCATATAACCCCTTAAAATATAATTATTAAAAGAGCGCTTCTTATCGCGTACATAAGTAGCATATTTACAACATGTTATGTAATCATAGTTTTTTAACTTTTCTTGGAAGCTCTTCTTATTTCCACAGTAATCATCTAATTCTTTTATTAAATCCATTTTAGAAGTGTAAACTTTCTGCGTACGTTTACATTTAAATTTTGTCGTTGAGCCAATATTTCCCCATGTACTAAATATTCCCGTTACAAATCTTTCAAAACGGTCCATAATATCTGCGACATCTTCCGTATGCTTAGTTATTTTAGGAATATAATGTAATACATAACTAATATAATAATTCAAATCCCTGCACCGCTTATCTTGTATATGACGAAAATCACCTAATGTAGTAGTATTATAAATAGTAAGAATTTTCTCCTTAAAAGTATTAATCCATTTTTTCATATTATTAATCTCTCCTGGTAATAGAGCAGCATCTGAAAATTCGGAAAAATTTGTAAATTCTTTCCATTTTTCATCAAAAGCGTTTTCAGGGAGATCATCTTTACCTAATGTCTGCATTAATAAAAATATAAAAAAATTTATAAATAACTGAACTTAAGAAAATTGTTACACATTTCACTAAAAAATATTTCATTATAAAAATTAAGCAAATTAAATGTTCATCTTGATAAAAAAGGAAGGGTACACATTCAGAGATACGGTATGTGGTCATATTAAATTTATATAAGTGAAATGGATATTAATATGTCTATATTAGTATTTATATGAAGAAATTATATAAAAATTTAAAAGATAATTAATTTTCTTATTATTTTGTTTAAAGTGCAAAATGAATACATACTAACATTATTAAACATATTTGATAACTTATGATTATAAAAATTTAAAATAGAACACGTTTTTTATTTAAGAGATGTTTTTAACTAAAAACTAATTATACATATTTATATTTTTAAATCATTTATGTAAAAGAGAGTTATTTTCAATTATTAAATTAATTTATTAAATATTAATTTTTGTAATAGAGTGTATTATTATATTTTTTTTCCAGTAAATAAGTTGAATTAAATAAGGATAAAAAGTATTCATAATTTATATGAATATGTAACTCTTAGCATATTTTGTTTATATATAGTATATATTAAGGAAGGTTTCATTTGCATTATAAAAAATTCTGAATTTATTTATATTATAAATATGTATATATTAAGAAAGCTTATATCTATATTATTTTTATTAGGCATAACTCTTTTATGTACGTGAGTTTTTTCAACAATATAATAAAAAATTACTTTAAATTATCAGTTTCTTTATGGTATTGTTTTTAAATTAATAGTATATTTCTCTAGTATTATATTATATCTTAAAAAGCATTATACACAATTACTAATATATGCATATAAAAAGGGGTGTCCTCAAAAAATTGAAAACTCATTTAATATGGATACATTAATAATAATAATTAAAATCCTTTATATATTCATATATAATTAACATTTTTCATTGTAGATAAAAAAAAAATTATTAATGAATTCATTAAATTTTTTTCTAATTTGGATAATACTTTGAAATAATTCGGAATTACAATTATTTTTTTTTTAATAAATTAATTTGTATTTTCAAAAGATAATAAAATCTGTAATTATTATACAGTAAAGGTGATGGAATAAATTTAGTTAAAATTTTATTCTTTCTTTTATTTTTGAATGCATGATAAAAAAGAATCCAATTAGTTAGATATATAAATGAATAAAACATAAAAATATTAAATGATTATTAAAATTAAACTAATAACACTTAAAAGAAAAATAACATAGAAAATATAATTATCATACTACATAACAAATTATAGAAAATATATATTATATAAATTTTAGTGATAATAAACATAGATTCTTCATTTTTTTGGAAAATTCGGTATTTCTTATGTTATTCAAATAGTAAACATATACAAATAAAAATTTTATAAACAAATTAAAAGAAGAAAAATTGAAATCATAATATTAAAATTTTAATTTATTTATATATATGTATAATTAACAATTTTATAAATATATATCTAAGACAATTTTATGGAGATTATTGGAAAGATTCAAAGTTTTGTCTACTGCATGTTATAAATTTCTTACATAATTAAGCACATATAGTATTTGAAATAATAACATTATCTTTCATACACAGAATTCTATAGATACTTATCACTAAAAGAAACATTTACTTATTATGTATTATACAGATATATTTACTTCTATAGTTAATGTGGATTATGTAGAGTAATTAGTTATACATTTCTGTTCATTTCATTTTTTACAATTCACTCCCTCGTGAGTATATATTTTTTTATTTTTTACATATTTTTTCTAAAATTATTAATTTTTCTAAAGTATCAATTGTACATTTTTATGTATTTCTATGATTGCGATATTTATATGCTAAAGTTTATGAATGTATATTACATATATATTAAAGCTGTTTCATATTTTAACTTCTATAATATTATAAAACATGAATAAAATATATATAAATACATTTCCACTAAAAAGTCGTATATTTCATTCATTTATTTTTCATATATATTAAATCGTGACAAAAAATATATTTATTTTATAGAAATTAGTTTATATATTCATATATATTATAATTATACATATATGCTGTAATATATACTATGCTATAAACACCTATATAACAATATTACAATATGAAAATGCTTTAACGTTTACATGTATTTGTATTTTTTTACGTGACTAAAAAAATTTTTTTCTTAAAAACATGTGAAAATTTATTACATGTAATAAGAATATTTCTGAAATATCTATGTTTTTTGTTTTTCACATAACTCTGGAACACTGTACTTATATGGAAATGATGTAGATGACGTTAAAATTTTGTTTAGGCAATAAAATTTTATGTAATAAGTGATTTTATTTCATTTTTCTAATTTTTTCGCTAATAAAGTGTGTTTTATTTATAATAATATTTATTTTATATTTTCTTCGTATATTTATAATTAAAAACTTTTCGACTTTATATAAGTTTTGAGAATAAAAATTTTATGTATATTTATAATTAGGAATTACCAACAGAGTAATATGATATGTTGTATGGGCTATTCCCGAAATTATTATGTTCTGTTTCTGAAATAGGATATGTGAAATCATACGTTCCTTCATCAATATTAAGAAACAATGTATTGTCGTCCTGTTTCCCACGGTTAAATAAGGATCCAATATTAGTAAACTAATGTAAAAATGTTACATAAAATAAACATTTAAATCGTTTTTTATGTATTTTATTGGTACAACATGATAAATAAATTATCGTAAATATTTATATTGTAAAATAAAATTCTAACCTTAAACAAATAGACTAAGAATGAAGATATGCCCACAGTTGCTCCTATAGCTTAAGATGCTGAAATAATGGAATTTTTTAGTGAAGCCGTAGGTTCATCAGTTAAGAGCCATCTGTTTTTTCCTTCTTTATATTGTAGATGAAATGGTTTATTCATTGATTTAATTTCTAATGGGCATCTTACCGTTTCATCTGCTTCAAATTGATAATCTGTATCTTCTGTAAAATGGATTAGATGAAAATTATCTAACTTATAATTATTTTGTATTTCCCTTAATTCGTTACAAAAGCTATCTTGTGTCAATTTTTTGGAACAAGTATTCATGTTACTATAAAATTCAATTAATCCTTTTCCCAGATAATCTAAGTATTTACAATCTATATATTTATTTTTAAATGTTCTAAAATTGCTAAAATAAATTAATACAAAAGCATATATTTTTCTTAGTTTTATCATATCTTTCCAATCCAATTCATAAAATGTGCAAGGAAATGTTTTATTATCTTGTAAGATAATCTCTAATTTATTTTTCGCACTTTCATAAATGTGATCAGTATTCTGTAAAATCGGAAGTGTTCGTTTTTCTTCGTATAACCAGTACTTAAGTAAACTACAGTACATTTTATAATCTTCAGGTTCGTTTTCATAAAGATCATTTTGGAAACGTTTCAAGTTAAATATTATTTTATATAATATATTACAAAAGTGAGATATATGTTCTTCATTGCTACTAGAAATGGATAATTGATCTTTAACTGCATTACAATATTCTTCACCATCTATATTAGATCTATACTCATTAAATTTTTCATAAATTTTATTAAATGTTAAAGCTTTAAGAAAGTTGTTCTGCATAAATAAAGAAAGAATTAAATATATATATTTAATAATACTAGTTATATGATAAATTCCTGTTAAATAATAATAGCTAGTATATATTTTAATTATTTTATATAAATAAATTGTGTAGTAAAAATAAAAAGGTACCTCTTTTATGAACCCTTCATAGTCAAAATTTTCACCTCCGGTAGACATGGTTATATAATAAAATTATAAATTTACTAATAGTTTGCTTATATAAAAAATTAAAATAGTATTATACAATTAATGAATATATATAGTAGTATATTTCAATTTTAGTAATAAGAAGTATTTATTATTATGAATTTTCTTTTTATTTCACTGTAAGACTATATGCTTATATTACCATTTATACAATGCATTCATAGTCTTTTGATGACTAAAAATTAAAAATATATTTAAAATATAATAGAAAAAGTAAAAATATTATTACTTCTGAAAATTGTTTTTTTTGAAAAATATGCGCTGCATATATTAGTATTTTTTTTTAAATATTCCACTTAAAAGAGTGAGACATTTTTAATATGGAAAAAGGGAAAATTATATCTTACCTTGAAATGTCTATACAAATTCTTAATTTTAATTATTGTTTATGCTTAAGAAATGTACCTGAATTTTGATATATATTGCTATTTCGTCGATATATAATTTTTGAGTAAACTTCAGCATTAGATAGTTTCATTGACAAATTTAGATTTTTTTTTAGTATGTATTAATACATAAGATTACAGAAGTATTAAATAAATAAACACTGTAAAAATTAAAATTTGGTAGAGTGAAGGAGATGCGGCATTAATGTAATACTATAATGCACAAGAATAATAGGCACTTCATTATACATAATACACTTTTCATTGCAAATATGTGTTGATTTAGTATATATTTTAATAAATTTATTAAATTTTGTAATTATAATACTGTAAGTGTTATACTGTGAATGTAAAAATACAGGAATGTAAAATATTAGTTTATATTTTCTTCCTCATTATCCTGTTAAAATGGACGGAATTTTTATTATAAGTAAGGATATTACATATTATAATAATAGGTATATTTAAAACAAATTTCTTGTAATAAAAAAATATAAAAGTGTATTGTAGGCATAATAAAATTTCTTTAAACTTTTAAAAAAATACAATTAAAATATATTCTCTATTTTAACATAATAAAGAGGAAATTGAAAATTTAGTTGAAAAAATAATTATAAAATATGTTCGGTGTACAATAAATAGAATAGTGAAATATTTATATTTTTTATTTTATTTTCATTAAATAATAATACGATTATGAAATACTATGATGACAGTTGTTGAGAAATTCACAAATAGCCTTTAGTAATTAATATATTTTCATGATCATATTTATTATATAACAACGTATTTTTTATTTAGTACATTTAGATGTATGTAAATATATTTCAAATTACTTTGTGGTACTCTTTTTGAAACAACAAGTACTATTATTATGTTTGAATAAAATAACATATACCAAATAATTTAAATGAGATATAGAGTATAATATTTTTTATGCGATAATCACTAAGTAGAATTAGATAATATTTTATTAATAAGGATAAGTTACCCATGTAATTGTTGGAATAAGTTTTTTTTTCACATTATAAAATAATATTTAATTATAATTTGTTATAATATAAAATATTAGAAATAATTAATACATTGATGTAATGGTAATGTAAATATTTCAACTAATAACACACAAATATGTTTTATAAGCGTGAACTATATCATGTAAAACATACATTTCAATTTATTAATGTTTTTCTTTGTGTAAACGGCTATAGTTTTTTGTATTACATTACTGTAATAATATATATCTTGCAATTTTTATATAATAATTTAAAAAAAATTTTAATCAGGTATTAATTATATATATTAATAAAAACTAATAATTTGAGTGAATAACTAGGGGAAGTTACACGTATGCATTAGTAGATATGAATTAATATGTTTAAATATTGCAAATTCCTTTTATGTTTAATGGATTTGTAACAATTTCCTGTACTTTTATATAAAGTAAAGTAATTTATAGAATTTTTTTAACTTTTATTTAAATTTTTTTTATTCTTCGTATAAAAAAAATTTTCATTTTTATTTTCCTTGTATTTTAAAATTATATTAAATACCATAGTACCAAACTTTCACAAAAACAAGGATATATCATTTTATACTTTACTTTCAAATGTATGGTTGTATAAATTAAAATATATTTTACAGAAAAGATAATAGATAGTACAGTGTGGTGAAATTTTTATTTTTATATATAACTTTTTAATGGTTTAACAGGACAACATGTATTACTAAAACATAATTTAAATCGAGTTACAATACATTAGTACAAATTTTTTTTAAAAATAAAATGTAATAAATTCTATATTACAAGATTGCTTAAATAATGATTATCAACAAAATATCTTTATATTGTTGAAAAATGTTTCTCTTATTTTTTTATTAATATAATATTTTCTTTTTATAAAAATATATAATATTCGAAAAAATTATGATTGTACATTTTTTGAAAAATGTTAACTGTAGACAATGATAATGAAATAAGTGCTGCAATATAACACATCAAACAAATTCATATACAATTTTAATAGTTCTATATTTTACAATATATTATTTGATAATATTATTTTAGGACAAAGTTTTAAATTAAATTTGTATAATTGAATTATTTTTTAAGTTGTTCAAATGTATATTATATATCATATTCGTTATATTTAAATCTGTATTCTGGTTCAAGAATATGTTTACTACAGAATAACCGTGTATATATGCATGTAAATCGTTTTTAAAATATTCGCCATTTATTTAATTAATACTGATTAAAATAATAGTATATATATTTCTTGTATTATGTATATTAAACTTGAATATTCATATGAATAATTTTAATATATAATTGTTACTCATTTTTATTAGTATATCATATATATATAATAACATATAGGAAATAATGTTTTCTGTATTCTACTTAATAATATGGTACATTGGAACCTCATACGAAATTAATATTTTATATTTTCAGTTCTGATACAATTTATTGTGTATTATTATTCTCATATTTATGTTTTTATGAAAATCCATATGTCTTTTTATTATCTGTTTGTTCATATTTTATTTCTAAAACTTATTTCTGTGGAGTATATTTTTGAATTAGTAATCTTGTATGGAAGTGTATGCTAGATTATATTGGGAATTTTCGGAATTTATATTTTCTGTTTCTGAATCACGTAATAGTAATTGTTCTCTATTTTTCTGTGGATTCTTCAACATTTTGGTAATCCATCCTGTTCGACGATTTATTAATGATCCAAATGAGGTAAACTGATATTGAAAAAACATAAATAATATATTAAAAAGAAAATATAGTAATTAGTGCAATTTTTTAATAAATTTGTTCTTAAAAAATGCTAAGATACGGTGTTTTTATTAAAATGCACTTATATTTACTTTGTACAAAAAGAATAATACAGAGGATACTCCTAAAACACTAATACCCCCAATGACATTTTTAACAGGAAAAATACTTCCTTCAGAATTTTGGGGAAACACGTGTGATACAGCATCTTCTTGCAGTGTTGATAACAGATTATCCCCTCCTAATCCTGATGAAATTTCTTCCCTTCCTGGTTCTTCTGTCTTTGAATATGATGGGCAATGTAATACATCTGCATCACTTTCACATGCTAAAGAAGACAATGAAGATAAATTAATAATTTTAGTAAGATGATCATTATACTCCATGCATATGGCCTAAGGACTAATAGTATTACATGTGATTGTTTTATTCAGAAAAATAGGATTTAAATAATTTTTTAAGTGATTGCAAAATTCACATTTTTCTATTTCCTTTATCAAATTATATTTATCTTCTGTTCTAGTAGAAAAAAAAATATGATCGTATAAAACATTTAGAATTTTAATATCTTCCAAAGTATCATCATGAAATTTGCATCGTTTTTTAATTATAGGATAAATTGAACCTTGATGTCTTCTCCATGTATTCTTAATTTTGATAATATCTATATTTCCAGTAGTGTCGCTTAGTATTTTATAATAAAACCAGTATTTATCATATAAACATGATTCTATCATTGGAGATATACCTTTTGTATAAATATTTTCCTCTATAGTACTTCTTTTTAAAATATTCAGCATTTTTACCATTATCGACTTAAAAGGTTCATCCACTTCTATATAATTAAATGATTCGCAAGTATAACCATGATCGTTTGAAGTGCATACGTTATCTAATGCATTAAAAATATTCTGAAATTCTGAACTAGGTTCGAATGGTTTCTATAAATAAATGATAAGGTTAAAATAAAAAAATAGTTAATCCATTATTTTAAGAAAATTATATTATATTGTCTCTCAAATAAACAAGATACACTACAGAAATCTATAAATAGTTATATACAAGTAATAATATACTTTCATTGCTAAATCATCAAGTGATAGTCCCATTTTCATATAAAATGAGAATTAAAACAATTAAATATTTTTATATTTATCTGAGTTACTATAATTGAAAAACAAGTTAACACAAGATACATATGTATTATTTCTTTTCATCACTATAAAGGAAAAAAAAATATATTTTTTCTTTTGGAGTACAATTTCCTTAATAGTATATTATGATTAATATATTATATTTC